>PVKE010024122.1:0-24060 GCA_004027555.1 Craseonycteris thonglongyai | reverse complement strand
GGGGGGGGAGGACTTATTAAAGGAGCCTGGGTAGATCAGGCAGTAAAAAGGGATTAGGAAGTTGAGTTATTAGCCTTGAGCAAGTTTTTCCCTGAGTGTTATTTATGACTCTCATTTAGGAAAAGGTTGCTCATTTGAGTACTGTTTGTTTCAGAACTTAGAGTTATTGCCGGAGCTGGCTTTCTCCCAGTCCTGGTAATCCTCTGAGGTTTCAGGAAGAAATATTACCCACTGCCCCTCCATCTCCTGCCATGGAGAAACTGTTATATGTATCATTTAATTACCTTGTTAAGCAGTTACCCTGTCACTGTGGACAAAAACAACAACCTTAAAAACCCTCCTTGCTCTCTCTGTATCAAATGTTCATAGTTGGGTTTTTCTCCATTATGACTGAATATGCAATGGTAAGATTTCCTGCTAAAAGTTCAAATAGACTGACTCCTTTTTCCATACTTTCAGGGATGCCCTTGAGCCTTGCAAAGCATTATCCACTCATTTAGAGTAACAAGAACTGAGATAAACGATCAGTCTCAAAGAGGAATTCAAGTCTTGAGTATTCTGTAGGGAAGTCCTATTCTAGAAGGTCACATTGGACTACATTTTCATCAGAGTGAGTTTTGGAAGACTATTCTTAGGGAAGAGGAGTGAGGAGGGGCTATACCTTCCTTTAACAATCTCTGACCTCACTAATGTTTCTCTTCTTGGTTGATTTTCTTTTCTTTTTTAAAGATTTTATTTTGATTGTTTTTTTGACAGAGAGAAAGGGAAGGACTCAGAGCAGTCTTCATAGTTGTATGTCATTAGTTTTTGATGTAGTTTCACTCCACAGGTAGGTGCAGGTCTGCACAGGGCAGGAACCGGGCAGGGGCCTCCCTTGCTACCTGGGGGCCTGCTACGTGGAAAACACGCCCGGGGTGGGAGTAGAACTGGAAGCCTACCACATGGGAAGTTCACTCACCCCAGCAAGAACCGAACCCCGGTTCAGCATATGGGTTTGCACAGGCCAGGGTTAGGATTCAATTCTCAGACCCTGGGGTTGCAACACTAGTTGTCAACCTGCTGAGCCATCCCAGCTTCCCTCTGATTTTCTTTATTCTTAGTCTTGTTTCATGTTTCTCAATATCATGCTGCTCATGAGAAAATTTTTTATCCTGACATTATTACTGCATACATTTATGTAGTGATTTATTTAGTGTGAGGTTGACTACAGATCTTTACCATGCTTGCCGTCCTCACTCTTTTCATATGGGGTTGAAGGTCTCTCATTCAGGCCTGCAATCCATTTGGAGCCTTCATGTTATACATATGCTTTTAGCAATGTTTTGTTGAGTTCCATTTACAAAAAGTTAATTTGGGCTAAATTCATTCTGGCCTAAGCATACAAAGTACAAGGTATAGATTTGTGCAGTGCTGCTGGAACCCTTAGAGCCTCATCTTCCTGCAGGCTTTTCTGTTGGTTTGCTCTTATTTTTCTTCTTTGTGGAACACCAGATAATTGCCATTCATGGTGATACTGCTATAAGGCCTCAGGAATTAGACATGGGCATCTACGACAAGTTAGTGTTATTGTTTCTATTTTTTTTAATGAATGAAAACTATTTCAACTTCCCTTATGTCCCCATTTGAAAAGTCTTCATTTGAGTCTCCTTTTACCATAGGCACAAATATGGTAAAGTCTCATTTTATTCCACAGGAAGAAAAGGAGAACATTGCACTTTCCCTGTCTAGGGATTTCACTCCTCCCACTCCCAGTTTTGCTGTTCTCTGCTTATTGCTTTCTGATCATTTGCAGGCAGGTGGCTATATGCAAACCAACCAGTTATTTTGGTCTTAGTCCATAAAAATTACCTTGCATTAAGTGCAGTTTTAAGATTAGTGAAACTGCTGTTTCTTTGAAAACTCTCCTAGAGCTGGAAGACCAGCCATCCTGTCTGACTCTGCATTACTGACCCAGGAGATTGCGGTCTAACACACGTCCTTGCCTTCCCAGTGACCTTCAAGGACATCCCCCCTCCTTCTTGCTCTGTTTATTTTTATAGGTCCACTTGGCCATAAGAAGCTTATTTTCAATGGCTATTTATTATGCATTTTTCATAATTTCATTACATATTAGTAGCTGGGTGATACGCTATTTTGGAATTGTATGACCAGTTTTGACAAAGAAGTCAGGCATCAATATTGCTCTGCATTTTTCAGTTTTTCCTTTCCTAGAAATTGTAAATTTGCCTAATTTTCTTTTGACATGAATTAAACTCTGTTGAAGTGATCCCTATTAAACCTAGCACTTTCCTTTGTCTTCTCCCTCCTCCCCCTACATCTCTCTAAACTCTTTGTGCATTAACAGAACAATCCATCTTCCAGAATGGCTTTCACGAGATGGTTGAGGCTTTTTTTCCCCTTTCATCTCTTTCTCCAATACATTTTGCCATCTTATTCCTTGTGATAGTCTGAAGTGAAGAGGCAGAAACTGAAGGAAGGCCTTGATCAATCAGTTTTAAATTACCAGCTGCATTCCTAATTCTGAGATAAATGACTGAGTTCTATGGCTCTAAGGACAGGCTGTTTCCTTTCCAGACATGCCACAGCAGATAACATTCCTGTGCTTTTGTGAAATAGTCAGAGAAGCACCTTTTCCTTCTCATTCTCCTATGGCAATGCTCAAGTCTTTTAACTTTCTGTTATTAGACACCTCCATCCCTTTCTGGTGTAGAAATGTGAGGATTAAATGATTAGGGAATCATCACAGTAAAGTACTTTGAAGGACAGATATAAAGTGCAGTCATGCATTCCTTGGGACCTTTGGTGATTATTGTTTCATCTGAGAAGACAACTGTCTCTGGTTTGCTAGCTCGAAGTGTGGGACTCTGACTATAGTGTTAATAGTCCACTTAAATATAGTGCTCATGTGTCAGAAACTGTGCTCAGAGTTTTATACATTCATTAATTCATTTGCAGATGAACTAGCATACTTAGTGCCTCTGATTTATCTTTTTAGGTTGAAAATTGGTGTCCTCATTTACCTTGGAGAACCAAAAATCCCTACGAAGAAGCTGATCATAATTTATTGGTAAGTGATTTTGGAAACCTCTTGTGATTTGAGTCTGATGCCAAGTAATACATGTGGAGTCTCCTAGAAATACCAGCTGTAATTTGAAATAGTGCTAAACTGAAGAACTTCTGTACCCAGCCCTGTAGAAATCTGGGTGACTAAATAAGTCAACCAGTCTGCATATATTTATTGAGCAATTCTCTGAGAGTTCCTAAGCGATAGGCTACTAATATGAGTAAGATTTCGTGCCAAATGTGGCGGTGCTTACTGTGATCTAATGATTGCTATGAGTGTAAATAGGGACCGTCCACACCTGTGTAAATTCTAAATTATAGACCCATGGGAATTAATGAGGAAGTGGTAGTCTCAGCCTGTAGGGGTCAGGAGATATGGCTAAGAGAAAAATTATTTTGGAGCTGAATGTAAAATGAATGAGTTTATACTGGGAATGAGTCAGGAGATAAAGATTTGATTGGGAAGGTGCATGGATAAGAGTTTCATGTTTTCAGGAAGTAGAGTATTGTTCAGTGAGACAAGACCTTGAGGGTTTGGATGTGCTGGAAAGAAGAGACTGGGAAAGTAGGTAGGGGACTGTGAACAGCTGAAGTCTACACTGGGGAATCAGCAAACTTTTTATGGAAAAGGCTAGGTAACAAATACTTTCATCTTTGTAGGCCATAAAGTCTCTGTCTCAACTGCTCAATTCTGGCCTTGTTGCACAGAAGTAGAGTTAGACAATATGCAAATGAATGGGTGTGGCTATAGTCCAATAATAGTTCATGTACAAACACAAGTAGCAAGGAGGATTTGGCCCAACAAGACTCATAGTTTGCTGATTCATGCTTAGATCATGAGAATCTTGGGAAATTGTCGAGTCAAAGAGACACATGATGAGATGAGTGTTTAGAATGAACTATGGTGACTGCTGAAATGTGGATCCCAATATGTTTTAGATCATGGGTGTCCAATTTTTGTCTGCCCAGGGCCTCATTGGAGGAAAAATTGTCTTGGCCCACACATAAAATATACTAACACTAATGATAGCTGATGAGCTAAAAAAATAAAATAAAATAAATAAATATATATATATGTGTATATATATATATGTGTGTGTGTGTGTGTGTGTGTGTGTGTGTGTGTGTATGTGTGTGTGTGTATTTATATACCGTATTTTCCGGCGTATAAGACGACCCCCTAATTTTACAGTTAAAACATAGGTTTAGGCCTATATTCGCTGTATAAGACTACAGCCTCGGAAGTGGGGGGTAGTCTTATACAGCGAATATAGGCCTAAACCTATGTTTTAACTGTAAAATTAGGGGGTCGTCTTATACGCCCGGTTGTCTTATATGCCGGAAAATACGGTATATATATATATATATATATATATGTGGGTGTGTGTGTGTGTGTGTGTGTGTATCTCATAATGTTTTAAGAAAATTTATGAATTTGTGTTGGGCTGCTTTCAAAGTCATCCTGGGCCACATGCTGCCAGTGGGCTGTGGGTTGGACAAGCTTGTTTTAGATGTTATATGAAAAATACTAGTGTTATTTATTTCCTGTTATTTCAATCTCTGGTTGTATCCAGCTATGTTATAAGAATGTTCTTCTTGGGTTTTTAATTATTCTGGCCTGAATTTTAAATTTTACTATTTTGATAAAAAAAATGTTATTCTTGGTTTTTAAATTCTTAAAATATAATGAATTTTTGTTTCCTTGAACTGGGAAAAAAAACCGAATGAGGAACATGTATTTTTCCTACATAATTTTATGGACAGAATGAGGTTCTTTGGCAGCCAACACAATACCAGGTATCCTGTTAAGAATTGATTTCAGCTTTCCCAGGAGCCTGCTGCCCTGTGATCAATTGAAGTGGCCAATAAATTCATGTGCAGAGAATTTCAAGGTATATCAAGCGTACTCATTATTAAAAAAGAAAAAAAATGCATTTTATCATAGCTCAGGGCTTTACAATGCCTGTGCTTTTTTTCTCAATTTCTAATTTTTAAAATGATGTCCCTTAAAGCAGATCAGCAGTCAGGGGCTTTTGCCTCAATTTGCAATCCCAGGACATTAAAAGTAAAGCTGTACAGCAGACAAGACTCACATTTGAAGCCCTGTTTTTAATTGAGTATCTCTTTCAAGTTTTCACATGTCACATCATGAAAACCATGATGGTTTCTGACTTTTTATCTTCTACTCATTTTTATTGAATTTCTGTTTCTAGGCAGAAATTCGTACAGATTTTAATATTCTCTACAGTATGATGAAAAAGCATGAAGAATTCCGGTGGATGAGACTGCGGATCCGACGAATGGCTGATGCATGGATCCAAGCAATCAGGTCCCTGGCAGAAAAGCAGAATCTTGAAAAGCGAAAAAGGAAGAAAGTGAGTTTCTAATTAATTCAGTTCAGTTAGGTGCCAATTTTCTTTTAACATTTAATTTTGCTTGGAAAGAAGACTAAGAGAGATGTCTTGTCTCCATGATACTCCCTCAGGGTAAATCTGCTTAGTCTCTTGTTACCGTCATTTTTGGGTTTTCCTTTCCCCTGTAGTCATCTTACCTAGTCAGGACCAGCACATGTGTTTCTTAGATGAAGCCAAGCAGAGTATTAACCTGTAAGATTTTCCTTTGAGCCATCAGTCTCTCTCAGTGGTATCAGAAAACAATCCTCTTTTCTTTACTTTAATACAACTTTGATAACTTCCTATTACATCAGCATGACAGTTTTATATTTTTGGCATTTATTTGTTAGTCCTGTGATTTGAGCATCTGGTAAGTCCCATTGCTGCTCCATTTGTTGGTACTTCTGCTTATATTCTTGAGACAGAGGTACAATAAGTTAAACTTGAACCAGTTTGTTTCAAGTTCATGTTGAGATTACTTGGAAAGCCTCTAGAATACCCCTGAGCATGGAAGATTTTATACCCTATTAGAGGTTAAGTGGCCGTGGCTTTAGATGAACTGTTCTAATAACGAACAACTGAGCAAGTAAATGGTCTGTTCTTATATCTAAAAATAAATTTAAAATGAGTTTGGGGCCTTTTGAACTCTTCTTGCTCAAGGCCCTCTTTCATCTCTTAGACATGTACTTTTACTATTTTTTCTATCAATAATCTATTCTTTCACCCCTGTTTTTTAAAAAAATGAGTTTGGTATTTCTAATTTGACTAATTTGATATCCTTGAAAAAAGAAAATGCAGATACACTTGCAAAACCTTAAGTCACACTTTATGGGTCAGTTTTGCTTATATCCTTTGAGTTTATGAGATAGCAGGACCAAACATCCTGACACCAAATAGCCCTATATGGAAGAATATGTATATAGAGATCAAGGTGAGCTATAAAAAGATGTAAACAGTTTTCTGTATAATTGTATGTAGTAACCTCCAGGATATATTGTTAAGTGAGGAAAAGTTAAGTGGAAAATAGTGAACATTATTTTTGAAAGAGAGAAGGAATTTATCTCTATAATATATCTCATATGTCTATATCTATACCTACATGTATACATATAGGTACCATATATACACATCAGTATATAATGTATATGTAATACATTATATATATGTGTGTGTGTATTATATATACACATACTTTTGCTCATATTTTTTAAATGGAAGAACAAGCCATAAAATTAAAAATAAAAAAAAATGGATGGTGGCAATGGTTGTTTAACCATGTGAATTTACTTAATGCCACTGAACTGTATACTTAAAAGTGGTTAATATGGTAAATTTTATGTTATGTATTATTTTACTACAATAAAACAAAGGTCAAGTAAAGAGGGAGGGAATAGAGTAGAGGCAACAGGCATAGAAACCACTTCTCTGAATATATCTTACTTTGTAGATTTTGATACTAGAATTGCTTTTACATAAGTATAAAACAAAATTTAATTACTCCAGCAAAGCAATACCTAAAAATCACAGGAATATGAAACAAGCGAATTAACTATATCCAGATTTACTATTAACACATAGAAAAGGACTGATCTTAGTGACTTTAGAACACAGTCAGTTGAATATTTCTAATGGTATAACACAAAGAATAAAATACTGCACCCATATCTTAAAACAGTTTTTACTAATCATGTAATAGGTGGTGGTGTTGACCGTCTCATTCTGAATCCATTGTGTGTATTGGAAAAAAGCAAATAAGTGATTTTGTTAGTGTTCCTGGAAAGTGGGGTTTTCTGTGTGGAAAAGGAAATAACAGATGTCAGATGGATGGTATTATGTAAAGATACTGTAGTCCTGAGTCTGAATTGGAAAAACCAATATGAACCCATGATTAGTTTTACCCTTGACAAAAAATGAATTTTCCAGCTGTGATCACGGAATAAGCCCACAGTGATCATTTAGGGTGCCCTGAGCACCGGCCTTTGCTCCTTTACTACCGTTTCCTCTAAAGGTTAGAAGAGCTTCTTAGGAAACTGGCTAAGGTCTGAGACAGAAGTTGTACTTGAGCTTGGAACACCCTGCCATTCCAGAAAGCAAGGAGACTATGAGAGGCTACTTAGAAGCCAACGTAAATAGCCTCCCATTGGCCCAGATGAGACAATTTGGTAATCTGTAAAAATAATAACTGCAATTTATTGAAACATCAAATATACTTATATCCATGATTTTATAATGATACATATGTTGTTTTAATCCTCAAGTCATTATTAAGAGAACCCTAAAGAACAAATTTGGTGTTTTGGGGGTTTTTTTTAACTGGTAAATAAAAGGGAAGAATGAAGTATTGACCACATTTTTGTCTTATTTTGTTTTGTTTTTATGTAAAGTGTATTGTAGAGTAACCAAATATTTGACAAGAGGTGGGTTCTGTATTTTGTAGAAGTGTCCCAACTAATAGATGCAGAATGAATGATAGAATATCACCATTTTGTCACTCCTAATGGATTAATGCATTTAGTTAGTGATTATAAGTAGCTGCTAACATCACAAAACAGTTGTTTCCACCAGTAGAAGTATGGAGCACCGCCTATGAAGTAGTATTGCCAAATACACAAATATGAGTTTGGTCATGTCTGCAGATCTAATACCAACTTACCGTAAATACAGGGGACAGATGAATTTGTTACACAATCAGCAAAATCCAGAGTACGAGAGACACTCCTGAAAATACAACACAGTTTCTCTGACAAATAAATTATAATACCCCCCCCCCCACCCCACCCCACCCCAAGAAATGGATGTTTAGGAACTCCTATAGGCTAAAGAAGGCCAAGGGATCCGTGGAACATTTGCAGTTTATGCACTTTATCTGACTTCTGACTCAAACAACTACACTTGGAAAAATAAAGGATACTTAAGGAAGTGTAAACACTAACTACATATTGGATGATATTAAGGGATTAATAGCTATTCTAGGACTAAGAGTGATGGTATGGTTTTTTAAGTGGAAGTTTTTTTCTTTTAGAGGTAACAAACTGAAATATTCATAGGTTAAAGCATATGATGTCTAGAATTTGCTTCATGATAAGATGGAGGAATTGGGAGAAAATGAGGGATGTATATTAAATAAGATCTTTCATGAATTAGTAATTGAAGTTACATGATGAGTACAGTAGAATTTGACAATATTATCATGTTTTCTTTTGTATATGTTTGAAATTTTCCATGTTAAAAGTGTAAAAATATATTAGCTATGGGGAAAAGTCAAAAGTTATTTTAAAATATTTTATTTTCTTGGCTTACTCTCCTTTAATTCTGACTTTCCAAATGTATTCTTCTTTTTAAATGTCCCTACCTCATCCTCTTAGCCATACTGAGGGCAAAATAACAATGAAAAATCATTTTCTTCTTGTCTTTGTCCTTTCTAGAAAAACTGCTTACCCCACATTGGGATTTTATTAAATATAAACATGACTTTAGAATTCATTGTTGCTTTTTGGTATTTTACTGAGGAGTTTATACTTGGCTCATTCGGAATCATTATGGGCCTCTGTTTGTTTTTTTCAGATCCTCGTTCACCTGGGACTCCTAACGAAGGAATCTGGATTTAAGATCGCAGAGACTGCTTTCAGTGGTGGCCCTCTTGGTGAATTAGTTCAGTGGAGTGATTTAATTACATCTCTGTACTTACTGGGCCATGACATTAGGATTTCAGCTTCACTGGCTGAGCTCAAGGAGTAAGGAGATTACTTTTCAATTTTAAAATCAGAATACAAAAAAGAAATTGTAAACTCTTAAAGCCCTCTCTATTAGTGTGTAATTTCTTGTGGAGGAAAATGAAAGCGATAATTCACTAAACAGGAGATAAGAAGATTATTTTCAGGAGCTAAATACATACACTGTGAAAAGAATAATATGTTTTCATTGTTGCTACAGGCTCCAGAGTCTTCATAAATGAATGCCAGAATATTCAAACTAAGGAGCTTATTCTTCGCTGTTACAGGTGCTTCCAACATCTGCAGCACAAAACATTACTGACTTTCCTAATTCTCTGTCTCTTGCTGAAATTCATACCCTTCCTACTCAACATCCGGATTTCTATGTCTTGAAACAGAGCAGGTTCCTGTTTATAATTTAATTAGATAGAATGAGTTTCCTGAAAGCCCCAATACAATTCTTTTTCAATTAGCCAACTTTCAACTCGGAGTCTGTTTTCTATGTCAGTGAAATTTGCTTTCAGCTCTAGCCTTCTCTTAATCTCGTTCAGATTGACACAGATGGCTAGGCAGGACTGCTTAGAGCCCCTTGACTCCTTTTGGATAACTGCCCATTGAGACTTTCCACCCAGCAGCCAGGTTATCATGTTGCAATATGCCAAATGTCCCATAAGAAACACCTTGAATGAATGTTCTAGAAGTGGGAGAGGTATTAAAATATGTCCCACCCTGATCCTACTTTATTGTTCAAGATATAGACTCCCAGAAAGGTCACTCGTATTAGACCCAAGGTCCATACCTGACTAGTGGCAATGTTGCAATGAAAGCAGTATCAGTAAGATACTGTCAGCAGTCATTTGTTAAGTGATTTCCATATGCTGAAACCGTGCTAGGTTCTTTAGTTACAATAGCAGTTTCAACAGTTATGACAACCATAATGACTGTTAACAAATACCATTTGTTGAGCATTTACTGTGCATCAGATACTAAGCATTTTACATGTTTATCTCTGTTTAGTCCTTAGTACAAACCTAGAAATAGGTACTGTTGCTTTCTGCATTTTAAAGATGAGGAAACCAAGGTTCAAAGCACAAATGAATTAAATTCACGTGGAGAATACCTGTGAGAGCCAGTGCTTATGCCCTATGCCTGTCTCACCTCAAAGCCTGTATGACCACTATACTATATTGCTCCTTTTAGGTCTAGGTAAACCTAAGGTCTTCTGAACCCTTAATCACCACTGTGTCCCTTTAGCCTCCCTCCTGCTTCCTTTAAAGCACACTTAATACACAACCTGTGAAGTGAATGCATTCATACTGTAGTAGTCATTCCTTCAGTGCCTTCTGTGGGCCAGTTCTTGGTATGGGGCATACAGAGACGACCAGCATGTGGTCAAAGAGATGCCAATCTTTTGATAATTACAAGTAATACATTACAGAATAATTACACTAATTATAATGTGATTAGTATGAATTGAGGTATGAAAGCTAGAATGTAAGCGCAGGGAGTGCAGAACCTGTGGAAATATTGTTCTCCACTGTGTATTTAACACCTAGAATAGTGTCTAGCACAGAGTGGGTGCTTATAACTATTTACTGAACAAATGAGTAAAAGGATGAATGAGTGTGTTTACAAATGGAATACTATTGGAACCCCAGGGACAAGTGTTTTCTAGGAAGGTCAGAAAAGGCATATTAGGGGGTCTATCAGGCAAAGACTTAGTTTGGCAGTCCAGAGGAAGTCTGTAGAGGTCTTTAAATATGAGTGACAGGCACAGATGTGTTTTATTTAAGAACATAATTGTGGAAGCAACATAGAACAGTAGTTCCCAAACATGCTTGCTCAGTAGAACCACCTGGGTAAATTTTTAAATTCCCAAAACTCAGACCATATTTCAGACTAATCAAATCACAACCTTTAGAGATAGGACACAGGCATAAGTATTAATATCTTTTGATGCCTGCAGGTAATTCCAGTGTGCAGACAAGTTTGGGAACCACAAATACAGGGTGTACCAGGAATCCAGAAACTATGGCCCAAGGCTAGTCCTGCCTGATTTTGTTAATGAGGTTTCATGGGAACGCTGATACACCCATTGTTTATGTATTAACTGTGACCCACTCTACAATGGCAGTGTTGAGTAGTTGAGACAGAAAGTGTGGCCTTCAAAGATGGAAGTATTTACTATTTGGCTTTTTACTAAAAAAATATTCAGATTCTTGGAAAGAAGTTGGTTATAGGGAACCAGAAGATAGCAGCAGGGTGCCTGGGACAGTGGCAGTTTGGAGCTATAGAGCAGAGTCCTGTTTGTGACTCTTGTCCTTTGAAGTAGGATATCTATCCATAATTTGGTGAAGGATTGTTGTGGGCCATGAGCAGGAACAAAGGCTTCAATTATGACCCATTTCTAGGTTAAGCAGTTATTTACTCCCACATGTTGGCTGTACAAGTACAATCAAGTATGCTGGCTTCCTAAGTATTAATAAGAAAGTGGGTCTGTATATATGGATGGGTGAAAGAAAGGGTAATGAAAAGTATCAACTGTAATGCCAGTCTATAATCTAGTCTAGTCAGAAGGAAGAGTTCAATGTAAGAGAAAAAATTAGGGAATAGTACAAGACAGTATAGAAAGAAGTTTATACTGTAGAGCAAGCTTGTCCAAACCACGGCCCACGGGCTGCATGCAGCCCAAGCCGGCCTTGAGTGCAGCCTAAAACAGATTCATAAACTTTCTTAAAACATTATGAGAATTTTTCTGTGATTTTTTTTTTTTAAGCTCATCAGCTATCATTAATGTTTGTGTATTTTTTGTGTGGCCCAAGACAATTGGGTCCAGGGAAACCAAAAGATTGGATACCCCTGCTAGAGGCTAGAAATAGAAGAGATCCAAATTAGGCGACCAGTAAGGGCTGAAGTAATAAGAAACTAATAGTTACTGAGTATCTAGTATACATTAGTCACTTTCTATTTAGTTCCTCGTTTAGCCACCTGAAGAAATCCTGAACAGTTACTATCTAGTCTTTTCTGTGTTCAATCTGGTTTTGTGGTGGTTTTTAGTTTGGTAAACTATGAAGAAAGATTCCAAGGTTACATAACTTGTCTTAAGATCTCACAGCTGCTAGATAGTGGAGACATATTCAGACCTAGATCTTCCTTGGTTTCACAAGCTGTGTTTGTATGCCATTGTTTCCTTTTGCAAGAGTCAGAATCAGGTTCTGGATGGGTGGGCAGAATTTGGGTAAGCAGTGGGTTGGTAAGGGCCTTGCCATCCTCTCCAAAAAGGATTCTTGAATGTTTATTTGCCTATTAAAGTTGTTAAGAGTAGTAGCTTGAAGTAATCATTTTTTACCCCCTCTCTCTTTTGCCTTTGCTCTAGAATAATGAAGAAGGTTGTAGGAAACCGATCTGGCTGCCCAACTATAGGGGACAGAATCGTTGAGCTCATTTATATTGATATTGTGGGACTTGCTCAATTCAAGAAAACTCTCGGACCATCCTGGGTTCATTACCAGTAAGTGCTCCATGCTATTCTTAAGTTTGAAGAATTAATTTTTTTTTTTTAACAAGGTCACATGATTGCAGGTAGAAAAGCTGATCAAATGTTACCTTTTGAACTGTGCGGAGTGTATTTCCCATTCCTAATTAAAATTCAGATTCTTCACAGTGACTTTTTTACTTTCAAAGGCTATTCATTATGTCCATTGATTTCTTTTATGAGGAGAAAGCAAGTGTCCAAACTCCTTATATCTTCCCTACTACTTAGCATTCCTCTAGGTATGCCTACACCAATCTCATCCATTTAATCAAAATAACAATTTTGATAAACTGTAGACAGTGTCATTTCTTGTGTGTCTTAGGTTTGAGATAATGACTCATTTCTCTTGCCTCTCCCCCATTAGTATTCTTGTCATTCGTGGGAGAGAAAGCTGGGAATAGCTTGTCTAAATGTTGGGGTCGTACTTTTTAAGAAAAGCCTCATGCTTAGTGTGACTCAAGTTCATGTTTTACTCTGTACACAGTCTTCATTATTTAGTAGAAGAGTTCAGTATTTTCCTGGGTGTGGGTTTGGGACCATGATTTAATAGTTGAAACGATTTTACATAATACTCAGCATAACACTAAATGACATTGAATTATAATTAAGTTTTTTAATTTGTGGTTTTCTTTCAATCTTTCTGAAAAGGGCTTAGTTTGATGTAATTATCTGTCCAATACTACTCTTAACACTTGAATGTATTTTTTTTTTTAAGGTTTATTTATTGTTTTTGACAGAGAGACACAGAGACAGAGATAGGAGAAGGGGGGGTGGGGGGCCCAGAACAGTCTCCACAGTTGCACATCACCGGCTTTTCCACATAGTCTCACTCCACAGGTGGGCGCGGGGCTGCACAGGGCAGAAACTGGGCCGGGATCTCACCCCAATGAGAACTGAACTGGGGGCACTCCCCAGTTCAGCATATGGGTCTGCACGAGCCGGGGTCGGGATTCGATCCTCGGTCCCCGAGGCTGCAAAGTGAGCGCCCAACCCACTGAGCCATCCCGGCTTGCATGTATTTTTTAACAGTGAGAACAGCTCTAAATCTCAGCCTTCAGCAGGCAAAAATACCTAGTTTCCGTTTAATAATACTTATTTAAAAAGAGTAGTATGCTTTTTTGTTGTCTTTCATTTCTTACAGTTGACACTGGCTTTTCTTTATGATCTATAATAGTTTCTAATAAATTTTAAAGAGTGACTAAATTTAAATAAAGATTATATTTATTTAATAGTATCAATGGTACATGAATTTGGGTAAAAATCTTGGAAGTTAATATCAACTTTACCAATGATAGTAAGTGTTGACTTACAGTTTGACCCAGTTTCCTAAGAGAACCCTGAAAATCTTTCAATTAGAACAACTTGGAAACCCCTCCATGTGTTTCTTTTCCACAGATATTAGATAAAGGGATGTTTTGATATCTTCTTTTAACTTAAACAATAAATTATTAATGGCCTGAACTAGATTTCTTCATTTCAGGTTAGTTTATAGTTTAATATTATCAACTTTAATCATCAAGTTTATATCAGACTGGAAGGCCTTTAGAAATGAAAGAAATGAAAATTCAAAATATTAAGAATCTTCTCAAAATCACAGAGGGGGAAACACCATTATCATAGAATTCCCTTGCAATAGCACTGATTTGTTCACTGGGTAGTGAAGCCGTTAGGAGCAGAGGAAAGAGATTGTATGCTTTTGAGAAAAGACGAAAAGACTGCGCTTTTCATAGTCTTTGGATATAGTTTCATTAAATAAATAAATAAATAAATAAATAAATAAAAATCTTGCCTTGGACCAGGATAGCACTCTACCTTCTGCATCAGGTTTATCCTGGTTTTGGGTTTGTTGTTTTCTTGACGTTTTCATGAATCACAGTCTATCACATTTATTCTCAGTTAACATGGAAATACCCATCTTTCCTCTTCTCAGTTAATAAGCCATGTAAGTAAACAAACAGTTGGGGTTTTTTTGTTTTTTAGCTACAGCATTAAAAATTTTTTGACAAAGGCAACACTACTGTTCTCTGGCAGTTTATAACTGACAGACATTTGATAAATATGCAAAATGAATGAGCATTGTGAGCATCCCTGGACCCACACATCCTTGCCATTAAGAAGGGCTGTTTGGATGGGAAAATGTTCTCAGCGGTAGTATTTATGTCAATTAAAAAGGACGATTTCATTATTAAAATGGTCACCGTTGATTGGTATTTGATTCTTGTTGGATCGAAAGGCACCATCTCAGAGGGGGTTTTATGGAGGAGTGTAATGTTTATGACTTTCTTTAATCATCTGTGCTAGTGATATTAGCTGGCAGGAAGTCTGTTAATACTTTAGGCCTGATATCTTTGTGGTGTGATATATATAACTAAGATTTCATCAGAAGGCCAAGCAGGTCCTCTGGAAAGTTTGTTGCTCATTTCTTTCCCTTTTGAAGATTAGAATTGTCAAGGCTATTAATAGTAGATGATATGAATTCCATTAAATGTAGAGTTATCATTTGATTTTTCATTTAGGAGGAAGCCCTTGAGTCCTATTGATCTTGGAAAATGTCAGTCTTTGTAAATTCTTCCCAATATTTGTAAAGGAACCCAAGAAATTCAATTAAACATTTATTAAATATGACACGTAACTAGACTTTTAGGTACTGTAAAATTCAAACCCAGTTTGGTTCATATGTGGCCTTTGCTGAGCATTGAGAACACACAGAAAAGTGAGATGCAAACAGGCTACAATAGGCCATGCTTTATTTCCAGCTCCAAATGAGAAAGTAGGTCCCAGCACGGAGGTTGTGAGCATCTATCTAGTAATAATGTGGCTGAGAGCTGGGAGAATGTTCCAGGAGTCATTTGGCATTGATGCAGTGATCCCTGTTAGAAGTGGGCCAGCTGCTCGGGCAGCAAGGCAAATATCTTTTTAAGTCATCAGTCTGTTCTTGATGCCCCAGACACACAGAGGACATTAGAGGAAGGGCATGAATATTAACAACACAAACACAATTCCAAAACACACAGCTGTAGAAAGTGATTGAAGAAGGAAAACTATCATGTAAAGCCTTCTCTGTCATAAGACAGAGATCAGTGTCCTAAGCTGAAAAATAGACGATTCCTAAACCAAAGCTTCAAGTCTAAGAATATAGAATTACGAATATCTGAGACATGGGGTCTTTTATTCTATAGCTTTTCACTTGGAAGAAGCCCAGCATCGCTTAGTGTACATCTAAGCACTTTATAAAAGTCCAGGCTTTCAGCAGTTAGGTGACTACCAGGCATCTGTACTCATTAGAGTTTGTTTTAATTATCCAAATTGAAAATAACACCAACAAAGCTCCAAGTTGAAAACAGAGGCACAAGCCAAAACTAGGGAGGATTATAGACTGCTAGAGTCAATTGCAAATAAGGGGAAGTAGCCAAAGCCTTCAAGGCGAAGGTTCCTCCTGACAGGGGTGCCTATTTCTCCTGCTGTGTCCACACTGAGCACTGTTATCCTTGAGGCCCAGCTCTGGTCTTCTGGCAGGAGCTGAACCTTTCCAGCCCCACCTGTCAGTGTGTGTCCTTCCCTCTCTGGCAACAAACTAGCAGCAAGCTGCCACTACCATCCCTGCTGCCATCCTGAACACTGCCATCTTTCCCAGAAGAAAATAGACTCCAATCAGCTCCATTTGCATCTTATTTTAAAAGGAAAACTGTAAGTGAAAACGTGGGAATGTTTCATTAAGAAAAGAAACACTCTGAGCTGTTCAGAGAGCTGGAAAAATATGCATTGGTCAGTGTCTTAGGTCCCTAGCTTTTTCCTGGCCATGGAAACCCATTTCTGTCCACCTATTGGCTGACAGGCTGATGGTACTTTCTTGGTGATGCTGTGAAAGTTGTTGCTATGATGATGGCATGTTCCTTGAGAGAGAGCCACACAGGAATTCAAAATAAGGAAATGCTTTCTGTGGTCAGCTTGTATTTCACTTTGTGATCATGACCTGCCTCCATCCTCCCTGCTTTCCCTCTTTCCTTTTCTTCCTCGTCTAGACAAAGGGAGGTGATCTCCAATGAGAAAATCATCACACCAGAATGGCAATTTACTGTTAGTTTTCTGGGAAAATTCAGCCTGGTATTGCCATTTTTGTTTCCTGAATCACACCTTGATGTAAAAATATTAAAAGTTGGAAGAATGACACCCTAATAGTGCAAAAAGGAAGAAAGAAATGGAATCAGATGCTTACAATTGTTATCATCTGACTCTAAAATGTGGGCTTTAATCTTTATTTACCTTTATGCTTATTGGTCCAATAAGAGCTACTCAGCAGTATTATTGAAAAATAACAGAAAATAGTGCCAGTTTTTTTTGGCCAGTATGATCTAACTTTACATTTTGAGAATTAATTAGTAAGGAAATAAATGTAAACAAAATTCGTAAATTTTGTTTCAGTATTGATTCCTTTCTTCTGGTTGGTCATTCTGTGTGCACTCTAAAGCAGTGGTCAGCAGACTTTTTCTTTAAAGGGCCCGGTTGTAAATATTTCAGGTGTTACTGACCATATGGTCAGTGTCTCTCACTCTACTGTGATTGTGTGAAAACAGCCACAACAATATGTCCGTAACTGGGTGTGGCTATGTTAAAATAAAACTTTATTTTTGAATGCTAAAAGTTGAATTTCATACAATTTACACATGTCACAAAACATTCTTTTTTTTTTTCACCATCTAAACATGTAAAGATTCTGCTGGGCTCAAAGGCCATACAGAAATGGACAGGAGACCAGATTTGGTTGACCCTGTTCTAAGGCTTTGGTGAGACGGCCAAATGAAACATCTTTAGTTTCTCTTCAGCCTCTCGGAAAAAGCAATAATGTTCTGTTACTACCAAATACATAAAACTCACCACTGCCTATTGAGCGAGATCCTAAGCTTTACCTAAAATCACATATTCTAATTAATTGATGAAAATGTAGAGTGATTGAAAAAGATAAGTCATGCCCCTTGCTTTAAGCATAATAAGACCTCCAGCTTTGTCTGTTCAGGCTGTTGTAACATATACCACTGACTGGAGGGCTTGTAAAGAGCAAGTATTAATTGTTCACAGTTCTGGAAACTGGACGTTCAAGATCATGGTGAACTGAAGACTGTCTTCCAGGTCTCAGACTTCTTGTAGCCTCACGTGATCAAGGGGTCTAGGGAGCTCTGTTCTAAGCACATTAACCCCATTCATGACACACCCCATCTTCTAACACTATCACCTTTGGGCTATAGGATTTCAACACACAAATACTGGGGGGACATAAACATTCAGACCATAGAAACCTCTCAAAATGGTAGTTCTCTGTTTCTTCAACAACTGTTATTAGTCACCACTGCATGCTCAGCCCTTGCTAGCGTTACAGCTTTTAAGTACTTTCTACTTCACTGGTATTTAAGTGATCTTCTGTGATTAGTCAATGAATCTGAAGCAGATTGCATTTGCTATGTGATGATCCAGGCTCCAAAGTCACATATGGAGATGTTTGATATACAAGCTATTCTAAAACTTCTCAATTCCTGTCCAGAAGCATTTCCAATTAAAAGTATCTGTCCATTTTGGGCAGTCTCTAAGAGAGAGGTTACATTAGAACTTTTGTTTTTCAACCTTTGGGATCATGTCTGTAGATTTACCTACAACATTTTTTTTCAGGTGCATGCTCCGAGTCCTAGACTCCTTTGGCACCGAGCCAGAGTTCAACCATGCTAATTATGCCCAGTCTAAAGGCCACAAGACACCCTGGGGAAAATGGAATCTGAACCCGCAGCAGTTTTACACTATGTTCCGTGAGTATTCATTCATGTTTCACCTCTGCTTTCCAGAATGCCATCAAAGATAAATGGGAAAAGGAGTTCAACGGCCATGTATTTGGAGTTCTGAGTCTCAGAGCTCTGAGCTATAGAAATGTGTACTATTGGACCTTGACCTTGGGAATAACTGATTTAAAAAAAATTGCAATTGAAAGGCCATGTGAGCATTCTGTGAAAGGGCTTTGGGTCGACTTTAGATTGTTAGCCTCTAAACTCATTTCATGCCACACAGATGCTGCTTAAGGTCCACTTGATTAGTGATAAGAAATGAGTATTCCGTGTCCATACATTTTAAAAATAATTAAACCTTAATTTAAGCATCAAACATTTTAAAGAAAAAGCTAGCCTTTTTTAGTGGAACTTTTAAAAATGCTGTTTCATACTTTTCTGACTTAAACACTGGGCCCAGAAGTAGACTGACCAGACGTACCATTTAAAACAGGACAGAAAACACTGGTACTGTCCCGTTTCACATGGTACGTGTGGTCAGCCTGGTCTCGGCTAAATTCACGGTGTCAGTAGGTTGACCGTATATATTCCATTTGGAATAGGACATTGCCTTTGTTCTCTGTCCTGTTTAAAACAGGATGTCTAGGTAGCCTAACCAGAAGAAAATATGACCTCTTGAGCACATAGTGTCATCATTGTTGCCAATAGCAGTGATTATTTTAGAAGGTGATGTAGTGGGCCCAGTAAAAGATGATGAACTAACTGGTCCAACTATAGGCTCTTAGCATTTTTTTGTTTCTAGAATGGGTTCTTTTTTTTCCCCCACATTCACCATTTCCTGTTTTTTCTCCTCAGTCACCATTTCCTACTGCTGCTATTCATTTACCTACCTCTAGCCTCATTTCATTTATAATTAGCTGAGTACTGTGAAGCCAAATTTGATAGTGTTCATGCCCAAAATAAATTAAGTCAATGGATCCTGGTGATAAGGTGAAGTCCTATTCTGGAAATGAAAGGTCACGTGGGTAAAACAGTTCATTTGGATGCTCAGTGTGGAGAATGCCCATGTTCCAAAATTATCAGCTAATTTTAGTTCAGAGGTTACCATTTGAGAATGAATATCTGAGATGTGAATTACTTTTCTTTGTTCATTTATAACCCAAGGGACCCCTGCCCTGCCTTTTCCCTTGGGGTTGCCTCTCCTCTTGTATGCAGCTACCTGACCATGACCCTTGTATCAGGCTCACTAAAGTAACAGCAGACACAGTGGATAAACCCCTAGGTGTGAGGTATAAGACGGTAGGATTAAGATGGGTTAATTTTTTAAAATCGGCTCATATTTAAATGTTTCTTTTAGCTAAATTGAGACTAGGAAGAGCATGTTATTTGCATAGTAAACCCGATTATTACTGTTCCTAGAGCTATATCATCCTGCTATTGCAACCTGTCCCTGGGGCACAGTTTAGGGGATAAACTAATCTATGGCATGTTAGGTGACAAATGGCTGGTCAGCATGGTAAGACATGAGTAACTGCAGGGCTAGGATGAGGTGGTACAAAATAACCTACGTGACCTGTGTTATATCAAATGAAAAATGTTAGCCATGTCTAATATGACTAGAATTGCCTGAAGGATTTGAAATGTGTGTGTTCTCCACAAGATGGTGTTTTTCTATATCCAGGGATTAGAAATAGGCAGCTTTTACAGAAAGTATAAAATTCTCTTTTAGAGTGTTGGAATTTAGTGTCCTAAAGAAATCTATTTTGTTATACATGAGGGGAGGATTTCCATAGTGTTGGTTGATTGAATTGAAAGAAAGTTACTGCTTGCAATGTCATTAAAGATGGAGCATAGATTAATTCCTATTAACCTGGGAAGTAATAAGTATTCTCACTGACTCAGGATTCAGCAAGAAGCAGGAAAAAACTGATATTTGATTGCCTTTTAAAAAAAATAGGGCCTGTATGGCAACAGCAATGACACCAGAACCAATTCTATAGCTTAGGGTTAGTGTCACCAATACATAAAGAGCTTCTAAAAAGGAAGAAAAGTTTCTAGAATCCAGTATGGAAATGGGCAAAATCTATTACCAGTTCAGAGGGAAAAGATATTTATTGTCCAAACATAGGAAAGCACATTGACTTTGCTCACAATGAAGAGGAATGTTTTCAAACTGGACCAAGACACCATGCCCCACGTATCAGATTGGCCACCGAAGGAACTTTGCGGGTATAGCTGTCCCAATGGTGAGGCTCAGGGAAAGCAGTCCTTTCCCACCTTAGTGGTGAGAATGCAGCATGGTACTGTGGGAGGGTATGTGTTACCATCTAGCAAAACTACCAGTGTATCTTTCCTTTGAGCAAATCATACCTAGGACTCTATCTTAAAGATATGTGAGCACAAAATAACAAATGGCATAAGTACAAGACTGTTTATTGTGACACGATTTATAATTGGCAAAAACTGAAAATAACCCAGATGTTCCTGTAACAGGATCGATGGATAAAGTGAAGTACTGTGTAGCTGTGAAAAGCAATGACAATAGTCTCCTGTGCTTTAGAGTATTGCGCTTCTCTAGAGGGAGATGTCTAATATATATTAAGTGATAAAAAACAATGTTTGGAGTTACTCCATTCTATGTAAGAAGGGTGTGGAGGAGAAATGTGTGTATACAATACTATATATGACTTTGCTTGTGTGTTCAAAAGAAATAATAGAAGAATAAATAACAAGCTAATAAAAATGATTATCACTGGAGGAAGGGTGTACAGGGTCAGAGATAGAAAGTGAATTGTCTCTTTTTTAAGATTTATTTTATTTTATTTTTGGTTTTGGTTTTTATTGAGAGAAGGTAAATGAGAGAGAGAGAGAGAGAGAGAGAGAGAGAGAGAGAGAGAGAGAGAGAGAGAGAGAGAGAGAGAAGGCCCAGATCAGTTTTCATAGTTGTGCGTCATTAGTTGTGACATGGTTTTATTCCAAACAAGTGGATATGGGGTGGCCCAGGGTGGGAATCAAATCAGGGGCCTCCTGCATGGTAGGCAAGAACCTTCACTGCCAAGCCATCCTGGTGATTAATCAGTTGCACTGCAGTTCAGCATATGGGTTTTACACAGGGAGGGAAAGGGAATCGAACCCTAGACTTTACAATTGCAAGGCAGCGCTCAAACTGCTGAGCTATCTCAGCACCCCCAAAAGTGTGTATGTCCTAATGTATCTTATTTTGATTTTGGACTTTTAAAATTATATAAAACATGTAAATGTTTTTACATAACTTAGAAAGAAAAATTAAAAACAGAAAAATGTTCACTAACAACTGGACCAAATTGACAAAAATTAAACAAACCTAGGGCCATTTTCGGTTGGTGTTAATCTCTCACATTGAGAAAATAATTATTTCAAGTTTTAAAACTTAATCTTTGGACCATACTTTCATAGTGGGAAAAATTTATGTTCTTACTTGAAACCATTTGAGGTAAACTGTAGGAACCCAAATATTCAGTATATAAGAAAGGGGGAACACTTAAAGAATATAAGTAAAGACTGTAACGTCCAAATTGAATAGGAAAGATCCATATGAACTTATTTTTTCTCTTTAAAAAGATATCGTTTTAGGATGCCAGGATAGCTCAGCAGGTTGAGCGCTTGCCTTGCAGCCACCAGGTCCTGGGATTCAATCTCAGCCCTGGTCCATGTAAACCCATACACTGAGCTGTGGTACAACTGATAACCTCCAGGATGGTGGTTCTTGCCCTCTGTGTGGATGGCCCCGAGTTTGGTTCCTGCCCTGTGCAGCCCCACACCCCCCTGTATGGAATGAAGCCATTTCACAACTATTGATGTACAGCTATGGAATCTGCCCTGAGCCCGCTCCACTTCTCTCTCTCTCTCTCTCACCTTCCCTAAAAACAATAAAATCTTTAAAAAGAAAGAGAGAAAGAAAGAAAAATAGTTTCCCAACTCTATACTTTGAAAAGAATCAAAAGTAAAGATGACCCCACTAACAGAGAGTATTCTTAACACTCAGACTGGGATTCCCTAAATAGAATACCTTCCCCACTAAAAGGAGCCTCCTGCTCAGATAAATAGCTGATTCCAGGTCTAAGGCAGGAAACATGCAAGGTGGGACATTTTTTCATGCCAGGAAGCAAGGTAACTAAGGCAGACCAGCGGGGTGGAGTCAAAGGGCACAGGAGCCAAAGATCAGGGTAATTAGAGCACACTCACACATAAAAATGACCGAATGAAATCAAACCAGTGACAGGTAATCTGTGAGTCCATAATCCATGATACTTCCAACAAGAAAACCCCACAAAATCAATGGTTCCCCATTGAAAGTTGCTAATATACCACTTCATTACTCTGAAAAATAAAGGGAAAGAATCCAACTTTGATCTGATTTTCTAAAATAAATTGTATTTGAAGACAATCAGATAGTTGATGAGAGAAAAGTTGTTAATCATGGAGAAATCACAGCTAATTAATGCAAAAGGATCGAAGAATTAGATAATCAGCATTGTGTAACTCCTAGTGAGGTAGTGGAGCCAGACTAGGATCCTCAGTGTTTGCTAAATCTTTCAAGTAGCAGGTTAACGGGAGAATTCCTCATGGGTAAAGCTACCTTGAATGGAGTAAATAGGGAAATGAAGCAGTTTAATACGTTTTTATCATGTTGAGATGTGTCAGTTGGAAAATTTGTAGCAGGAAACAGTGACTCTTGCATCCTGCTTCCCACAGCCTGTCCACAGAGAACTGGGATGCATTCTTGAGAGAGGGGCCCTTCCTTTCCTTGTAACAAAGGAGGTCCAGTCCAACCCAGCCCAAATTTCTCAAGGAATCTTTTATTCCCTTGCCCTTTTTGGAAAATGTGGCTAATCAAGTGACCTGAATGACCATGCCTTTGAGTATAAAGAGAAAATGTTAAAAGCTATAGTTCTTCTAGTTAATTTCATTAAATGAAACATACTTACTTGTGTTCTACCCTTTGGCATACAAAGATGTCCGATATGTCATGTATATCTCATGCCATTATAAACAGTGACATCTCAGAGATGCACACAGCTTTAATTTGCTTTGAGTACACTTATATTTCAAATATTATGAAAAAACAATTATATATATTCAGTGTTAAAGTGTGAACTGTAGAAATAATCCCTTTAAGATATCTATTTTGAATTTGTACCAGAGTGATACTGAAAGCCAAATGAGGCATTTGAGTGAAAAGTGCGAGACTGATAATCAACAGATGATCAAATTCAAGTGCAGGTAGCCCTATCCAAGATAATGGTCGTAAACATGCAAGTTCTATATCTATATTATGTAGTGATGATTGTGATTCAGGAGATGAAGAATGGAATTTGGAAGAAAGAGAAAATATTCCAAATGTAAAACATTTTACCCAAATTGCTGGTATAAACACTTTAGTTTTATAAAGACTAGGAACAAATCCTACACCTCTTTGTGTTTTGAAACAAGTGCTAAGTGATGATTTTTTTTTGAAATGATAAGCATAGGAACAAATAGATATGCAAGGACCAGACATTGAAAAAGACGAGGAGTGGTTTCCATTAACAAGTGAAGAAATGCAAGCA
>PVKE010024121.1:0-24062 GCA_004027555.1 Craseonycteris thonglongyai | reverse complement strand
TCTCTCTCTCTCTCTCTCTCTCTCTCTCTCTCTCTCTCTCTCTCTCTCTCCTTCTCTCAAAACAATAAAATAAACCTAAAAAAACCCCCACAAAACTCTAAAATAGACAAGTGGAAAGATGCCTTTGCAGGTATCAACAGCTTTCCCCAGGATCAGCTGTATATTTAAGTAATAGTATTAAAATTCATCTGAATATCATGTCCACAGACATGTAATCTTAAATTTCCAAGGTGGATGAAAGGTAACTATTTTATCTAATGAAGATATATGCTTCATTCAGAACTATAATGTACAACTACTCATACAGTACAAAATTATAAAAATCCTTAGTTTTTACAAGGCATTTTCTAGCCTCAAAGAAAGACTTCTAGAAAGAACCTTATGATTTCAAAGAATAATAATTAATTACCAGGCTTTCTATAATGTGCTACACGTAATACAAAAACAGACTATAGCATTTTAGAAATAAAAAAGGTAAATTGGGAAACAAGCACAATCTGTCGCCATAACCCATGTCATTTTTTTTACAAATTACAAGAAAAAAAAATGCCTCCATTCTTCAACATCGATTAGACACCTTGCAGTATGTGAAAGGAATGGAGAGGCAATTGGGTAAAAATGCAAACATCTACATTCCATACCAAACAGAACAGCCATTAGCTGTGTAACAGTCACGTCCCAAAAGTATATGGAAAATCAGCGAAGCCTACTTCCTCAAGACTAAACAAAGGCATACTTTGCAAAGGAATGCAAAACAGCAAAGAACATGCCAGGCAGTTTTACTGACATATAAATTGCCAGCAGTTCTTGTCAAGCCAAGATTCTGCGTTCCTACATGGCATTATACTGAAATAATTCTAGAATTCAAAAGTCAAGCAGTAGAAAGGTATACCACATGCTAGAAATAAAAACAATTACATAAGAATAAAAAGTGCATACATGCAAGAATATTCCCTTTAATAATAATAATATACATATACATATTTTTAAATAGCTCTGGGCCTATGCCTGTTCTTCAAGAGTGAAGACCAAGGAATGCTATTAAAACAAGAGAACCGATTAGCCTTCATTTAGTTTTCCAGAAACTCAAATATCCACCTGTTTTCAGCAAAAATAGGAAATCTTTCCTGCAGCTCATTAATAAAACGTTTTTGCAAACCACCCTGGACAGCTGAGATAAATCTTTTCTCAGTTATGAGAAATACTCAGGCGAGCCAATGGCTTGCCGAGCTGCCATATCCCTCCAGCTGTAAGTATCCTTTCCAACTCTTTTGACTTGAATGCTATGACTTTCTGGCAAAATCAGCCCCCCTCCTTTCACAGCTTGCTTCCGTCCCAGTCTTTCTCTTCACTTAACAGAGAGCCCTGTGCCAGTTGTGTCATGAGCAATTTCCTCTTCTCTTCCTTTTTGCTTGTGTTGGTTTCATCCACTGCCAAGCCTTTGATGACAGTCAGAAGGTACAACTTTGTCCTCTCATCCTACCTAAACATGGCCCTCTGTTGCTTATAGAATTAAATGAGAACTCTCCAAGACATGCCAGGCCCTCTCTTCCATTAATCCAATCTTCAAACTTGGTCAACACCCCTTATTTATAGCATGAAGCTACCGTGCTTCCTCACCATCCCTACAGCCATCCCACTGCCTTTCATCAGCCTGTACACCACTCACTCTATAAAACTTATGTAAGTCCAGTCTCCTTAAATGTTTTGCCTTTCCTCCCATTTGCTTTAATATTGTTTTGATACTATTTGTATAATAAAGACACAGGAAGAATGAAGGTGCAGAACACTTAACTGGATGCAGAGGTCATGTCCCCTTCATTCAATTCATTTTACCTAGTTGTTTATAAAGAAAACCCACAAAAAATAATAAAACCACCATTAATCTCCAAACAGAATCATTGTGCTAGAAGAGACATTCAGGTCTTTTGGGTCAACGCCCCTTTTCTACAGACAAGAAAATGTGGGGCACACAGAAGAGGAAATTGAAGAACTGTGGCAGTAAAGTAAGAGGTTAAGATATCGGGAAATGTGTCTATGCTGAGTAAGCTGCACAGCTCATGACATTTCCTGTTGTCCAAGATCTCCATTTTGTCAATGATTACACTACTACTAACAAACTTTCTTCTCTTTTCCTCTGGACCACGGGCATATTCAAAGTGCCTAATCTGATGCACACAACATCCACAAATCTTATAGTTGTATGCCTGGATATTATCTTTAAGAGATCCTCCCCCACCCCAAAAAAGATACCTTTTTGCCTAGCACATATTAAATTAAACACACAAAGAAACTTCACTGGAAGATTCCTCCTCCAATCTATTTAACAAACGTATATTAAGCACCTCATAACATGGTTGTCGTTGGTAACACAGGATGAACAAACAGAAACCCTGTCAAAGTCCTGATGGGTCTGGTGGAGAAGATAAAACTGTGTAATTATAGTACAGTGTGGTAAGTGTAGAAATAGAAGTATGGAGAAGATAATGTGGGAGCACTAAAGAACATTCTTTTCAGAAAGACCTGAGATTTCAAAAAAAAGATGATTTAGAATGTCAAGTTAGAGAAAACAAATTCTTTTTTAATGCTAATTTATTTTAAAATTCTATATATCAAGTTTACAAGGTGTTCCCATATTCTATCAATCTACTGTGATTATCTATAACGGTCTATATTTGCAAGTATTTTCACAATTCATAATACTTCGTAACATATAGTCACATCCCTAGAGCCTCGAAGACCTCATGACGAAGCTAGAACACATATAATTACATAAACAATGAAGTTCAGATGATAAACCAAAGCCACTCAGTCTTTTTGAGGACAAACACAATACCATGTGTTTGGGGCATGATGGCATCAGCCACAAGATACTGTGTGATGCTGTGTCAATGCTTCTATGGCTCTCCCACTTGACTGGCAGCACCAAAGAGATGAACGCTCTCACTGTACCCATAGGAAATTCTCCATAAATGTCTGAAGATGGAAAGAAGGCAGATAAGAAAACAAAGAAGAAGAAAGATTACCACAAGTGGTACAAATATACAATGGAATATCAGTTGGCCATAACAAAAGATGAAATACTGCCATTTGTGACAACATGGATGAATCTTGAAATTATCGTGTTAAGCAAAATAAATCAGACAGAAAAAGTTGAGAACCATATGATTTCACTCATATGTGGGATATATTAATACAAGTGAAAGCAACAAACAACACAAACATACAAATAAAAACTCATAGACAACAGTTTAATGGTTACCAGAGGAAAGGAGGTAAAGAGGGTCAAATATATGAGTATACAGATGATGTATTATAGAACTGTATACTTGAAACCTATATAATTTGATTAAACAATGTCACCCCAATAAATTTAACTTAAAGAAAAAAAATTTTTAAAGAAGAGAGGTTAAACCCAGGCCTTCAAATCCTTTATTTCTTGCTCCTTTTGTTTCGCTATGAAGTTTCCATGCTCTCTAAAGACCATGCTACACGATCTGTATAACACTGATTAGTCAACTGAGAGTTTGCAGTCTCCTCTGTTAACAAAATGTTTTGTTCTTTATTTAATCAAGCTATTGATGTAGATAATCAATGATACAATTTTCCACATATAGTATCTTTACAAAAGCACAAGAAATATTATGGTAACATGTATTATTACAAATATAAGAAATATGTTGTGCTTGAGAAGATTGATTTTGATTAAAAAAAAAATAACAGTTATCGGAAACACAAAACAAGTCTTTCCTTTTCTCATTCATTTTGTGATTGCCTGTCTCCTAGTGATTTATCAGATGGCCTGAATTTATTTCCACCATCTCAGTCATTGTTCTCTTAATCTGAGTTGCTAGACTGCATTTGATAAAATAATGGAAAGAAATTCACAATGTAATATTTTCTTTCACTGCTTTACTTGGCAAGATCAATGTCTAGTTCCTCACTTCCTTTTTCCTTTCCACTAACAGATTTCTGCTCCTTATAGTTTTTCTTCACTCAAAGTGGTTCTTGGCTAATAAGAGGAATATTTACAGCTGAGATCTATTCACTGCCTGTGTATGATTTGATAACAGTGTTCAGAATTGGTTTTTTTTTTTAAGTATACAAGGGCTGCCCAGAAAGCATCCAGCCATGTAACCATTCTCATTATATAGACAATGGCTGGATTTTTTCTGGACAGCCCTTGTATATAGTTCTGGGCCTTTTAGGTATAGTTACACATAAGTATGTGAAAAGTTAAGACAAGAACCCCTAAACCACATTACAAACTAATCAATAGTTGCAAAATATTCTAGAAAAATCAAAGAAATACATAAATCACAGGGCCTGCCATAATGGACATTTCAAGACAGTTGAAAACTTTAAAAATATCAAGCTATGAAAAATTAAAATGTTTAATCTAGTATCCAAGAAGAACCACGTGATACAGATTCAGAGGGACAGCAAATGTCCTCAGTGTCCAGAGAAGACCGAGAGCCCTGAGCCCTAGGAAAACACACAGTGAAGGCATCAATAAGGACATAAGGTATGAACTGGGCCCTGAAAAGAACACCAGGTTTGAAGAGGGTGCAGCCCTGTTCACAGCGGCCAAGTCATGGAAACAAGCAGTGTCCTTTGATAGATGACTGGATAAAGAAACTGTGCTACATATACACAATGGAATATTCCTTAAGTATAAGAAAATATGAAATATTACCATTTGCAACAACATGGATGGAACTTGAGATCATCATGCTAAGCAAAACAAGCCAAACAGAAAAAAACAAGAACCATATGACTTCATTTATAGGTGGAATATTAAGCTGAAAGTAACAAAGAAACAAAAACTCATGGACACAGTCAATAGTTTAGTGGTTACCTGAAGGGAAGCAGGGAGGGCGTGGGAGAAGAGGGAGGGGGCATCAAATATACGGTGATAGAAAAAGAACTGACCCGGGTAGTGAACACATAATGCAACACATAGATGATATACTATATAATGGTACACCTGGAACCTATGTAATTTTTACTAACCAATGTCACCTCAATAAATTTAGCAATAAAAAAAAAAAGAAAAGAAAGCAAGTGTGTGACACACTACAGCAAAGAAATTCCAGGCATTGGGGTACAGCCTGCTCAAAATCCTTTCAATTCCACTTCCTGAAAATTCTACTCTCCATTGATTTAACACAAATTAATTATAATGCCTTCATCATGCAAAAAGTTACTAGTATAGATATGCATAGCAAAAGCATTAAAGCTATCTAAATAAAAAATTAACAAATTATATTTCCTGCTTTGGGATGCTACAGAGAATCAGATTAATAACTCTATTTACTTTTACTGTTTTTAATTTAATCTACAATATACTCTCTCCAGACTTCTCTGTCCTCACTCAATTATAATGGTGCTGTCCAGCATCATTTTAAAAAGATCTGCATCTAATCCACAAAAACACAACTGTCTCCTGACTCTAAGCTGAGCTGATGCCAAATATATTTCAGGACTCATTTAATAGAGTACATTCCTACTCACATGACACAGGTAATTTTCAAGACCACGTAAAGGCCTCTAATGATTGTTTTGACACAAGTGATGAATTTGGTGTGTTTTATAAAATCCAGGTCAATGATGAATTCATGCATAGCACGTTAGCTTATATTGATTAAATAGCATTATGCTTGACTATACAAAGAGATTATTCATTTAACAATGAGTCGTGTAATAACCTTAAACATATGCACTTAACAAAATTGCAGATAATGTATGTATAATGCAAGTCATTTCACTTGGACTGCTAAACAGGATATAGAAAAATCATGAGCATGAATCCAGCAATGTTACACAGCTGTTTAGAACAGGAAGCAAAGAAGAATGCCGTAATAATTGACACAGGACTTTGAGGTATAGTGAATAGGATGTTATTGCTTAGACTGGACTCAGGCCAGGCCTATAGCAAGCACTCTTGCAAAAACAGCCATGGGATTTTTAGTGGCCAACAGAGTTCAGACTCTAGGTTTTACCTGTAATTTTAAATACAAAGTGGCATTTTAACATCAAGCTATATAACTCTACATCAATCAGGTTTACTCAGAGAGATAAGAAAATATATAATATTTTATGTCATGTTATTTAATAAAATTCAATTAACAAATGCTCCCATGTGAGCAAGGTACTCTGAAAACAAACAAGAAGAAAATTCATACTATACAAGACTATCTTAAAATTTAAATAATGATGTCTTATAGAAAAGTTTGTTTTGACATTTAAGGTGAAAAATATTTTAATTTATTTCAAAGCTGTAATTGTTCTCATAGACAATTTTTTTTACGTTTATTTCTGATTGTTTATGAGAGGTGAGAAAGTCAAAGAGAGAGAGAGAGAAAGAAGCGGGGAGTGCTCAGAGCAGTCTCCACACTTGTACATCCTTAGTTGTGGTATAGTTTCATTTCACACAGGTGGATATGGTGCCACACAGGGCAGGAATTGAACCCGGGGCCTCATGCATGGGAGGCGAGAACCTTCCCCACAGAGCCATCCTGATGGTTATCATTTGCCCTGCAGTTCAGCATATGGGTTTGCACGGGGCCAAAGCCGGAAATCAAACCCTGGACCTCATGATTGGGAGGCAAGTGTTCAACTGCTGAGCTATCCTGGCATTCACCACAGAGAATTCTTTAGCATAAAGACCTTCCAAATAAATGTAGATATCAATGAGGTTTAGAGAAAAGAAAATTATAAAAGGAGAGGTAAAACATTGTTGAAGAAGGAAAAAATATGTTTGCATGGCTTTAGAAAACAATCATTAATAACATTGAAATCTCCAAATGTTAGGGGACTAGACTTAACTTTAGCCTTGATCGTTTCCACAACTAAACAAATGTACGCAGTCCTTTGATCATATGTTCATTGAAAATATAATTCCATGATCCAAAACCAAATTTATGAACACTTTACTTGTAAAATATGGGAATCAGGGACATTGTGAAATATGATAGCTGCTTTTATGCATCTGTATATTTGTGATAATATGTGCATGGTTTCTGCTAAATACTTGTGTTCATCCATTCAGCAAACAGCGGTGTGTCCTTAAGGTTGTTAGTTCAGGTTGGTGGGAGAAAGCCCAAGCAAGCAAACACGTTTAAAAAGAGAAATCTTAGAGTATATCAGAGGCAGAAATATCTTACCAGAGTGGTCCTACAAGGCCCTGATTGCAAAGGACCCTCCCACTGAGGTTTAAGGCTGTGCAGTCATTGTCCTGAAATCATTTTACCTTTGTATTTGTGTTCTGGAAGCAAAGTTCCATAGCACAATGGAATGTGCACTTCCAGCTCAGAGCCTTGGCTTACATATGGTGCTTCCTCTCACCATTTTCTGAGGACAGGTTCTCAACCACCAGTTCTCCTCTCCTCTATGTGCCTCATCTCTGCTGCTGCTGGCTGTCACCATTCACCCTAGCAGGGACCTGGATGTGAAGGTGGGGAGGGCTGGGATAGCAAAGAGAGAACATGGGCCCTCAGCCCACGGAGCCTTTCCCGCACTCCCAATCCAGAACCAAAAATGTGCCAGCACTGAGGTTAAAAGATCCCTGGGGGTCGCCTACCTGCCAAGAGTTAAGGCAGCAGAGCAATGGGAAGAGGAATTGTCTGGCTCAGTTCACAGGTCCCCTCCGGGTGGAGCACAGCTGCTTTGGTCCAATGTCTGGTGTTAGGGGCCCAGCTTACCTAATACCCATCCAGCCCAAGACTCAGCTTAGCCACATCCGGGAGCAGGACCTCAGGGACTGCCATGGGTCTGCACTTGGCCCACAGGGGTTCCGGTGCCCCTGGGCGCTCCCTCACAAGCACCATGCCTGGGGGATCTTTTCCTCCTTGCAACCCTGGGGCTTCAACTATCAGCGTGAAAATGGCCATCCATTTTGGTTCTGTGCAACGCCAGTTTTAAGTGAAAGTATCAGAGCACTTAACTCGTCCGTGGATTCGCCCAAATTATACAATTCACATTTCATGGCTGATGCCACCTGGTGCCTTCAGCGGGCCAGAAGACACACACACAAACCAGACTTGGGAAGGTTGAAAAGGAACCAGGCATTTATAATCCTAGCAACAATATGACTGCTTCAGCTGTATCGTGACATTGAATTAAGTGGTACTGTACTACTTACTAAAAAACATAAAGGCTTTGTTTGATGAAAAAAAGAAAGTTAAATGTTAAAATATGTATATTCTGGCAAATTAATGTATGGATTTAATACCTGAAAATTCTCAAAAAGTATTATTTTTTGCTAATGTGTGTTTCAGAATACTTAGTAACAATATTCTTAAATTTATTCTGAACAGCACATAGGCAATTTATATCAATGAAATGTAAAAAGATAATAAAAAAACATTAAAAGCACCAATAACTAAGAGTATGGAAGTGCTGGAATTCAAATAAATATGTAATAAGTAAAAAAAAGAATTAGTGATTTATAGAAAAACTAATATCTGAACAAGGAACATAAAACAGAATTATTTCTTTTAAAATATTTAACTTCAATTCATATTTTATATTATATAGTAAAATAAGTTCCAAAAGGATTAAAAGGTTCAATATCACCATTACAATTACTTTAACTGAATCTAAATTAGAAAATATATCATATATATAAAAGAATAACATTCTCCTTTTCAAAATAATAGAACACAACAGAAAATACAGAAAGATATCAATATATAAAAATTGAATAAAAATTAGAATCTAAAAAATATATATAGCCAAATTTGGCAATATTTATGTCATCAAATAAAGTATATTAAAATCTATACTAGCTAAAGAGATCATTCAATTTATACAACAAATAAATAAATAAATTACCAATTACTATGTAAAAGGAAAATTCATTAAAAGAGGAATAGCAAAGAAATAAGACCAGGGGCAAATGTTCATATTTAGTTATAATAAAACAGATGTAGAATGCAGCAAATTTGAAGTACTGTGTAAGAAAGAACACAATTTCTTTAAATTACCACTCAAACCAGTGTCATAATAAACTTGCAATGTTTGTATTGTTAGTAAAATTATAAGTGATTAGCACTTTTGTGAGTTTACCATAGTTATATGTATTAGAGGTATAAGTCTTGAAAGTATGTTGTAATAAAGTAATTTCCTTTTGTGTTGTAATTTACTGAATATAGGAAAAATAATTGACATTACTAGGATGTAAATAAAAAATATCAAAATAGATATATGATTAAAAACATCTGATTCTCTAAATAATATTAAACAGCAATTAAACTATTGCTCCATGTAGAAACCCAAGTAAATGTTTATCATACAACATTAAATAAAAAGGGAAACACAGAATAATATATATACTTTCATTGAAACTATCTACAAAGATATGCATAAGAACAAATTCTAAAAGGTCACATCAGAATAAAAATTGATGTTTAGAATAGGTACTTTTTTCTTCAAAATTTTCAAATTACAATACTTATACTTTAAGGAGAAAGAGAGGAACATCACTTGATCACATACAAGTTTGAGGTTGGACTCATGAATTCTGGCCGTGTCATTCTTAATTGGTGGTAATTGCCTCTAAGAAAAGGCCCAAAAGTGCTTCTCAGCATTAGGCAAAATGACAAGGAAAGCATTGATTTGAGACATTATCTGCTAATGTTAAAAGGTGAAATATTTTAAGTATCTAGAATCTAACCAAAACCACCATTATCTGTGTATGGTATTCTTTCTCAATCTCTCACTTCAAGCTTTCATCTTCTAAGTGCACTACTCTTGGCGAAGTCATCTTCCTACCATCCATCTTCATTGTACATACAAAGAATTTCTTTTGACTGAATGAAATAAAACACTCTTCAGCCTTGTAACATCGAAATTCAACCTCAGTCACATTTGGGTTACCTCCAACTAATTAGTGATTTCTATTTTTTCTACACATTCTGCAAGATGTGTGTCTATTTATATAACACATGTGTATCTGTCTTGCTTTCTTTTTTTCTCTTCATAGAAGAAATATTAAAAATATGAAATATTTGGTATAAGTGCAAATTCTGAACATAAAGCTGAATCATCATATAAATAAGTATTCAGTTTGAACTTAAATGCCTCTCCTAATAAGAAGTTCAAAATAGTTACCTTAGTTAGTAACTAAAATAATCCCAGATTTGGAAGTTATGGTAGTCTCTTTAAGATCAATGAAGTCAATTACTTTGTGTCAGTGTCAATCTCCAAAGGCATTTTTTTTCTTCTTTTTATTAATTGTTAAATGTATTGGGGTGACATCGATTGGAAAAAATTACATAGCTTCCAGGTGGACAATTCTACATTTCATTGTCTATACATTGCATTATGTTCTCACCACCCAGCGTCAGCTCTCCTTCCACCACCATATATTTAATGCTCACTCTCCCCTCTCCTAATACCCTCCCCTTCTCCTCACATAGCCACTAAACTATGGACTGTGTCCATGGGTTTTTGTTGCTTTGTTATTTTCAGTTTTATATTCCGCCTATCAGTGAAGTCATACAGTTCTTGATATTTCCAGCCTGACTTTTCTCTCTTAACATGATGATCTCAAAGCATTTTCAACCCAAGACAAACCCGAACATCATGCCCACACCTGGTAATGGGAAAACATCCGTATCAAAGCCATCTACTCCCTCTCATCCCATGTCACCACCAGAACACAGATGTACTTTCAAGGAGAGGTGTGTGCCTCCCCAGTTACCAACAAGCTGTGGCACATATCCAAAACTTTCCAAAAACTATAGATGAGGAACAAGAGACATTTGGTGGCATTTCTCTGGTATCCCAGTGACCGGCCCTCTCTTATCATCACAGGGTTTCAATAACTGTACCAAATTCCCACGCTTCTCTACTTCACTCTGAAGAACATTCCTGTTCACTGATCCTATCAAGCCTTCTCTTTAAAACCCAAACTCCAAAAGGCAGGGGCTGTTTCTTCGTTGTACAATCTGTACTCAAACCAAAAGGCAGTAAATTGACATATGTTTTACAGGCATCCATTAATAATAATTAGCAGAGACACAGAGAAATCTGTCCAAGTGAAGATCCCAACCATACTGATTAATAGTGTTCAGGCTATGCTGAGCCAGACACCCCCTGCCCCCGGCCCCCCGCCCCCGAAACCCAGAGCATATGAGTAGATGAACAGTGGCATTTGTGTGGAACTGTTCACACACACAGCCCATGTTTGGTTAAGAGCTTAGGCACTGGGACCAAAACTACTTGGGTTAGAATTGAAGTTCTGACACCTAATTAGATTTTTGTTTTGCTTTGTTTCATTTTCTGTCAAGTTCCTGAATCCCAGTGACTTTCAGTTTCCTCACCTGTAAAATGAAGACAATAATCAGACCTACACCACAGAGTTGTACTGGGTTTAATGAGGATAGCATGTTGTTACTGCCAAAAACTTCCATGACAGTGTCAAAGAAATTATGCTAGGTAAAATAAATATCTACTATTACACAAGGAACAACTTTTTTCTGATACTTTAGAAGAAAAACAATACTTTTCTTGTGCTCATTCCCACTTAATTTAAAAATTCGAATTTCCATCACAAAAAGGTATTATTTAGTAACATACATTCTTTAAGCCATGCCTCCTAAAAATATCTTTATATTTTTACCTTGCATCAGATGCAAAAGTAAAACTTTCATTGTGTTTATATGACTGCTTAATTTTAGTTAACTAAAACTCTACATTCTTGCCTTTGGAGCTAATAGAACATCTTTTCCCATGTTCGTCATTAAATCAGATCTGGGAATTTGAAATTACACGATAAAGCATTTCAGAAGTACCGGTATGCTTGTTCTTTAATTTCCACTTCTCTGATACTTAAAAATAGTAATACCCAAACAAGATTGAGATAAAAGCAGCATTTGCAAAAGAGAAAAAATAGGTCTCTGATTTAGGCTTGTTAATTAGTATATACGAAAATACCACTATCAAATTATATTATCCATATAAGCTCTCTTCTGGCAAACATTCTTCTAACAATTTTTAATTCAATAAATATTTTTAAATAAATAATGGGGGGAAGAACTGCTTAATAGTACAGTATCAAGGGAAAAGCTCTCTTCATTTTCTTTGTATGAAATGAATGCTCACAATCCTTGTCCATTCTTTTATTGGATTGTTGTATTTTATGTCAATTTATAGACGTTTTTATATAGTAAATTAGGTTTTGTCTCTACTATGAGTTTCAAAAAGTTTTCTGTAGTTTGATGTTTCTTGTAGCAATTTTGGCTATGCAGAAAGTTTTCTTTTATGTAATAAGTAAAATTTATTATTACTCTTTTTCTTATTTATTACTCTTTTTCTACTCTGGTTTGTTATCGTAGTTGAATAAGCTTTTTTCATGCTGAACTTATACAGAACTATCCCATGATGTCTTCTAGTACTTTTACAGTTTATGTTTTACATTTACATCTATCGTCCATTTTAAGTTCCTACTGATGTGAACTATAAGGTATGAATCCATTTTTTTTCCAGATGGCTACCCTGTTGGCTCATTATTATTTATTGAAAACTCCATTTTTCTCCATTGATATGACATGCCACTGCAATCCACATATGTATTCTATATTCTTTTCCATTAAAATTTCCCTTCATGCCCTAGAACCAAATTGTCTTAATAACTGAGGCTTAATATATTTTAATCTATGGTGGGGCTACATCCACATCATTATTGTCTTTTGGCTGAATTTTCCTGGCTCTTGGTGCTGGTATATTTTTCCATATTAACTTTAAATCAGCCTATCTGAGTCCAAACATATCCTTGAGGTATTTTTGTGGATGTCACATAAATTCATAGAATGAATTAGGAGAAACTAACAAGATGCTGAGAATGTCCATGGTGTATTATTTCAATTATTGAAGTATTCTTTTGGTAACATTAGAAGTCTTTTAACGTTTCTTTTTTCCCCATAGTCTACACATCTCTTGTCAAGCTTATTGCTATTTATGTATATTTTTTGATGTTGAAAATCAGGAATCTTTCTTCCATTATGTCTTCTAAATGGCTGTAATTCTGAATATATAAAAGCTATTGATTTTGTATATTAATTTTTTTTTCTTTCACAGCTGTTTAGGTTTTTTTTTCTTTTCTTTTTGTACTCTTTGTAAGAATTTTCAGCTAATTCTTTTGGTTCTCCAAGTATGCAATCATATAAACTGCAAATGTTCTCTTATTTTTATATTACTAATTTCTTTCTCTTCTCTAATTTAATTGGTTAGTATTGCAAAACAATGTTAAATAATAGTGATCATAATAAATTTCACTATCTGTTTCTGAAATTACCAATAATGTGTCTAGTGTTTCTCCATTAAGTATGATACTGGATTTGGGATTGAAAAACATTATTTATGAGGTTAAGAAAATATTTATCAGGGGAAGCCAGGATGGCTCAGTGTGTTAAACACTTGCTTTACTGCCCTGGTGACTAAGGATCATCAGATCCCAGCCCCAGCCTGCGCAGACCCGTATGCTGAGCCAGGGTGCGCTACCCATGCAGGAGGCTCCCGGTTCGGTTCTCACCCTCCAGTTCAGCCCCTGGCTCAAGGCAGCATGCCTCCCATGCAGGAGGCCCCCAGCCCAGTTCCTGACCTGTGCGGCTCCCACCCACCTGTGTGGAACAAAACCATGTTGAAAACAGGGTGACGTACAACTATGGAGACTGCTCTGGGCCCTCCCCCTTCTCTCTGTCTCTGTCAAAAACAATGAAATAAATCTTAAAAAAAAAAAAAGAGAGAGAGCAACAATAACTATTTCTAACTGTACTAGTGGTTTTTCTTTTTGTTGTTAAGTAGAAATATTACATTCTGTTGCCTTTTTGCATGTATGAATAAAATTACAAGTTTCTCTCCTTAAATATAATGTTAATAGATTTTCTTTTATTGACTCATTATGCCCCTGAACTAACCCTCTTTAGTCTTTTAATGTTTGCTAGGCTAGGTCAACATTTTATTTATGATTTTTTTTTTAAGTTCATGTTTCTTTTTATTTATTTTTTATTGTTAAATTTATTGGGGTGACATTGGTTGGTAATTATTTAGGATTTTTCCATAGCTATTTGCATGAACATGAAAGTGAATGATCTAAAGTTTTCTTTTAAGTGTAATCTTTACTAAACTTTGATGTTAGTATCATGCACACATTATTTTAAAAAATGTTAAATTTCCCTTTCCTGTTCTTTGGAACAGTTTAAATGCTATTGGTTTATCAGGATTTTAAGGGCTTGATAGAATTCCCTTGTGAAATCATCAGGGCGTAGATTTTTGTCCCTTTGCCCACCCCTCCTCTCTCTCTCTCCCTCTCTCTCCCTCTCTCTCTCTCTCTCTCTCTCTCTCTCTCTCTCTCTCTCTCTCTCTCTCACTCACACACACACACACACACACACACACACACCAATTAATTTATCCGTTTTTATTTTCTGTACATTTTTGAGTCTTTAGTAAATTTTCTGTCTCTAGAAATTCAATCACCGTATTCAGTTTTTCAAAGTACTTACCTAGAGTTTAGAAAACAAAATTTCTAATGGCTTAGATTTCCAGCATTTTTAGATGATTTTCTCTATTATTCTCTTACATTACATATTATGACCTCTGCCTTTTAAAAATTTCTTTGGCAAATAATTTTTCCCAAAGAAATACATCTATTTATCTGACCTAGTTCATTCATATCTGTTTTTATATAATTTAATTATTTCACTTTGCTTTGCATAGATTGATTTTGCTGTTTTCTTCTTTCTAATTTACTACTAAAAATAGTAAATTTATCTTCTGAGAGTTGTTTTATCTGCAGGGTGGCCCAAAGTAGGTGTATAGTATAGTTTATTTTGCTGTGTCAGTGTTTGTTACCCATATAATCTGTTGTGATAAATTTCTTTGATTCAACTGTATACCTACTTTTGGGCCACCCTATATATACCATAGATTCTAATATGCTGTGTTTTTATTGTATTTATTTTCTAGATTTTAACTCTTTTAGTTTTGATTTTTCTTTTTCATGTGACTTTGATAAAAAGATTTTTAAATTTAATGAACTGTTGTTTTTCATATTTTTCTCTTATTATTAAGTTCTAGTTTTACTGCATTGTGATGAGTACAATTTCCCTTATGATAGTGTAAATGTTTGGTTTTCTGTTAATATTCCATGGTCCTTGAAAAGATATATTCTCTGTTTTTAGGAAACATAGTTTTATATATTAATCAGATCCTTTTTATTTATTATATTAAGTAGGTCTTATAGTTACATATTTTTGTCCACTTGATCTGTCAAGAACTATAGAAGGAAATTAAGGTTTTAGTCTAAAATTATTCTATTTCTTCTGTTAATACTGCTTTGTTTTATGAATAGTACATAGACATATTTCACTGTTATATCTCCACTGTGAATGTTTCTGTACTTTATAAAGTGTTAATTCACCTTGTTTAACATTATAAAGTTTTGGTTTTTTTACTCATTTCAGGTTAATTTGACTTAAAGTAAACCTTGCCTTACTTCATCAAGATCATGACCCTCCTTGCTTGTAGCATGCATTTGAAATCAATGTACTTACTTTACCTATCATTTTCTTTCCCACTATCATCCCACTTTTGTAAAGTTAATTATTTCTACTGTCAGCACAACTAGCATTATAGTCTGATTTGTTTTCCTAATCTCAATGTTTGTTTTACTTTTAGTCAATGAGTTACATGGACCCAATGCTCCTGGCTGGTACTTTTGCTGTAGTGTTTACAGACATCTCTTAAATGATGATAGTTCATCTTATAAAAAATCCTGAAGATGTCTCATGGGAAGAACATTCTCTGAGTTGTATATGTTCAAAATGGTTTGCTATTGCTTTTGTATTTCATCATTTTTCTGGTTATACAATTCTTGAATTATACTCTTTCTACTATCTTCTAGCATTGAATGGGTTATAGTGACTTAAGGTCACATGAGTCTTTTTCTTTGACCAGTGACTTCTCTCTTGGCAACCCAAAGAATTCTTTCATTAACATTTTAACTTGGGTATGTTTTAATATTCATGGACTGGGGCAATTTCCACTGGGTTTGGTGTACTTTTTCAACATGCAAGCTCAAGTCTTCTTTAATTTAAGGAAGTTCACTTACTTTATATCTTTAAATACTGGGGTGCCAAAAATACGTATATGCATTTAAAGAGATGTTATCTATGTATTACTTCTCAAAGTTTAATTAAGTTACAATAGCAATGTGTAGTATGTCATTCACTCAAAAGATGGTGTTAATCAAATGAATGCTAGCATCCCCATGTGACAGGCAAGTGAGTCAAAGAAAACGGCGGAAGTATGGCTGGTGTTCAAGGAGCGCAAGACCATTTTAGGGTGGTGTCTGAAATTTCAGAACATTGTGGAAGTACAACTATGAAGGCGTGAATATGCAACAGAACTTCCAACATGCCTAACAATTGCACTCATTCGCGGTAAGTTTGAGACTCGTGGTAAATTGAAACAGTGCATGTAGTGATACAAGTGGACACTTTGGTCCCCGTTGCTCAAGCAGTAGTTTGCCATAATCAGAAGTGTGTGGACGCTGATGGTAACCACTCTGAGCACCTCTTATAATTGCAGAAGTCAAACGTGACTTGTATTCATCTTTTGTTATCGATATATATCAAGCATTACAATTTTGATAGTTTTTTTTGCTTTCTTAAAGCACGTATGCATTTTTTTTTTTTTTGGTGCTCTTTGTATTTATTTTGTCACATGATTTCCATTTTCTCTATTAGCAACTCTAGTAATGTGCATGCTTCATTTCTTATGCCTGTCTTTTTGGAGGTACCATTTTCTCTTTAATCCTTTCAAACTCTTTTTAAATTTCTGTTTCATTCTGCTCATTTTCACACATCTATCCTCTAGGTATTCACTATGTTTTCAGCAGTGTTTATTCTTTCTTATTTGCCTGCCAACTTATTTCTGTGATGGTCTTATTTTTCTCTTCTATTTCTTTCTTGAGGCTCTCCACTGTTCACCTACTGCTTCTTTTCTGAGTTCGCATGTTTTTTATTTATATAACCCATTAGAGAGAGATATATTTCTTTTAGGTTTTGTTTTTGCTTTAGTTTTAAATTTAAAGCACCATGTTCAATAACCATTTTTCTCTTTTATGGCCACATTGCTTTGTTTCATTTGGTTTTTTTCTCATATGTTTCTGTTACTTTCCTTTGTTTCCTTGTTTTTTCTTTGTGATTTTTTAGAAAAGATCTTGGGCTGATTCTTTTTTGTATCACAGTATTAAAACTGACACATTTTTCTTTTTTCTTTTTGGTTTTTTCTACACCAGCTCTTTTGCTGGAGGTTCATGTGAGAAACCATCCAGGGACATGGTCCAGGATACTAGCACTTTTTTCTCATGACCAAGTATTTTGTTTGTATGTTTATTTGTCATTTACATTCCTTCGGTCAATGGACAAAGCAGATGCAGTAGTTTTCTTAACTCAAACACTCTTTTCTCCACTGCAATAGAGACTGGCCATTTGCTGATAGTATGGCCTGTGTCTTGTGTGGTTAGCTCATCTCTTTCACTGCTGAGAAACAAACTGGGTCTGAGAAAGCCCACCCTCTGCTGGTACAATCCATTTGTCCTGTTATAAAAATGGAGTCAGCGCAACTAAGAGCATGTTCTTCTGTCCTCAAAAACGGCCCCTTTTCAGTGCAGAGGTTGCATTCTTGTCCATTTCTCTACTCTTGTCCCTTTCCACAGCCTACTGTGCAATCTCCACAACTTTGGGCAGAAATTTCATTTGGGGGAGTAATCTGGGGTTTTAGTAATCTTCTAAATTTCACCAAAAATGGTTGTTTACATTTTTGTTTCTCATTACCTTGTTATTTTGGATAATTTGGATGGGATAATGTGACTTTAAACTACCACATTCAAATCAGAGGTCCTATCCTAAATTCTTTAATTTTTACTTTTAACAATTGAACATTTTCAAAATCCACATGTTTTATATGTTTAGGAATTGAGTTGGAAGTACGAGGAAATAATAATAGCCATATGCTTTTTGTCTGGCATTGTATATACACATACATTCATTTTATTGTGCTCTTCAAAACAGCCCTTGAGTTAGGTATCATTATCTTCATTTTACAAATGAATAACTGAGCCCAGATTTCAACCTGGATCTATCTGACTCTAAAGCCCACATTCTTTACTTCAAACCACACTCAAATTTTAGGTTCCTATTCTCCAAAGGTAATTTTTAAATGTTTAATTGTTATAGAAACAAAGGAATTCCTGAATTGATTAGATTCTGGCATTACTGCTTTGTTTTGGAATCTAAATTTCTTTAGTCTTCTCCAAATACTTTTTTAAACCACTGGTTACATATAGTAGAAAAAATTTAGAACAGGAATTGTTGCATGCTATTGAACAAGGACAGGACTTCCTAAACTGTAAAACCACAAAGCCCAACAATAACGCAACCAATATGCTGTTTGGTTTTGTCCCCTAAGCAACTGACCAAACACCACTAGAAATGTGCTAGCCAATAGATGTGACAAAGATAAAGAATGTTGACACACCCCTTGCCTAAAATATAAACATTAAATAAATATAACATAAAAAACAAACAGGCAAGAATTCAAGTGACAAACAACTTAAGAGTCAGATTACAAATGCTTCACTTTCGGCAGAAGTGATATAATTATTTCATGAACATTGTGAGCTTGCTACATGTATGAAAACTCCAAACATCCAACATTTCAAACACGGTTACAGATAGAAATTAGCCATTGCTAACACACTTTTCTTGCCATTTGAAACAAAGAAAACACTGCACAAATCTTCTTTATTTCTAAATAAAATCTGATTGCAAAATTTTTTAATAGATATCCTATAAAGATGGCATTAAAGAAAGACACAGTAGAAGAGCACTATATTTCAAGTCAAGATCCGTGTTTTTATACCATTTCCACATTATTAGTGGTTTAAATTTGGACAAGTTATTTAGCTCGCTAAACTTTAGTGCCTTTTTGTATAAAATAGATATGGAAATACCTCTCCTAAGTGTTTCTGTGTGGCTAATACCTATGAAAACAGCTAGCATAGTTTCTAATACATATTATATGCTCAGTAAGTATCTACTGAACCTAAATAACAGTGTAAACAATTTATTGTTTCTCATTTTTGTTGCAATAAAATCTAATTGAATAATAGTAATAAAACCCTACTCACAGTATTTCTCAAGGATACTTCAGCATATAGTTACATTAATGCTCCACTTAATTCTTCCTTTGTCTTTGGCCACATATACAAATAAGGCTTAGCTTCAGAATGCACTCAGAAAGTTTTCTGTACTATTTTAGTTTTTTTTAAGAAAACAGATCTATTGTTCTGATGGAATAAAAAAGTTTGAAAAAACATTGGGTATGGAATAAAACAAACATGAATACCAATTCTGCCTTTGCTGCTTACCAGCTATAACAAGTAACTTAATATCTCTCAGCCTCAGTTTCCTTATCTATAAGATTCTGACAAACTGGTTTGAACTGAATGGAACAAGGGATGCAAACCATGTATGTAGTCAGCTCAATAAAGGTGAAAATGTCATGAAAATGCCAAAAGTTTTTACAGTTCCAATTGTGTTTGCACCCAGTGTATATGTCCACTGGTCTCGGGATCTAGTCAGAGCTCAGCTCATAGCAGGAATTAGTATATAAGTGTTTATTAGCACCTATTAGAAGGCATTGTGTAGCTTGCAGAGAGGGCATACTTTATGGGGTTACACAAAAACTGAGCATTTTCGGTTTCTCAACCCCTGATCTCCAAAAGCCTACAATTTAGTAGGAACATAAAAATGAAGCATATAAGTACAAACAACACCACTGTGAGATAAGTATGATGCAGACAAAGCCCCAGGAGTCTAGAGAAAGAGAGAATATCTCTTTCAACTGGGGCAGTACACCCAGGGGTTACACACCTGAAGCTTGGAGGGAGCCATCCTATGCTCTAATCCTGCTTTATTTGCGTGACCTTAGGCGACTGACTTAAAACTCCTTTAGCCTCAGATTTCTCATCTTCAGAATAGGCCTTCCCAGAATTGTTGAAAGGATTTAAACAACCTGAAGCATAATACCCAGCACTCAACTCGAATGAGTTAATGATCATATCATTAACGCCCAAGTCTCACAGTGAGGACAGAATAATTTTACATCTAATCCCATTTCAATCACAGATATGCTGTCAGTTCACCCATAAAATGTTTCAGATGGTGATTTAAACAAACAAACAAACAAAGACCTACTTGTAGTTAATTCCAAAGTGTTCAGATACATTTGGAAGGAAAAACATAGAAATAGTAGCATATTAGTAAAGCAATAAAAATATAATAACATACTCATCTACACTATGAACCTAGGTCATTTAATTTCTTTTTTCTAGCAGTTGGGAATGTGTTAATTCTAAATTGAAAATGCTGCTTCATGTTTAACTTTTAGATCTTAATTTAGAAATAAAAAGAAGTAAGGAAAGACATGCAGGTCCTTTGGGTGGTATATTTTTCCAGAACAGGATATGTTACTTTAGTTCCATCTTCTGGCACTCAGCCATGTGAACTGCTCAATAGATTGGACTTGGATTTTGCTAAAACCACAAAGCCAAGAGATGGTGCCTGGGAAGTTCATGACTAACTGTAATCATAAAAATAAGCACCTTTGCCTGAAATCTGTAGTAAATTGAGGCAATATCAAATGTGCAGTCAATTGAGGCGATAAATACAACAAAAACCCTATCAATATGTACAGGTATGAAATTAGCATTAAACATCCTTTATATTTTACCTCAAATTTCTAAGAGCACTTTTTAAATATCTTGCCCACTCTTTTACACTTGTTTTTCACATTTGTCTTAGATATGTCTTTGATTTGGGGGGGGGGGCGGTGCAGGGGAGGAACTAACTACCTTCTCCTATGAAATAATATCTCAAGACAAGAATATATATTCTCCCCCCCCACACACATTCAAATTATTATACCTAATCAAATATTCTCTATTAAGGAGGAAAATTCTTAGTATCCAATAGATGATAATGAAATAAATAACAGTATTTATGTAACATTTTAAATACTATTTTGGAATAATGTTAATTCCTTGTGGAAATAGTCATGCTGTATGTGGGGGGGAGTAAAATATAAAATAAAATATCCCATATAAAGTCTATTTCAAACAAAAAGAAAAGAAAGAACAGTGAAAGAAGAGGAAGAAGTAAAGGAGACAAAAGAAATATACCAAATTTTAACAGTGAGATTGTTAGAATTTTGCTGGTTTTGTTGTTCTTTATACTTTATGGTTTTCAAGTTTTCTACAAAGAACATGAGTTGCTTTCAGAAGCAAACAACAACAAAAAATTCCTGTATCTGAAGGATATTTCCTGCCCACTACCCGGGTATTTTGTCAAGAAAAACACTACTTGTTTTTAAAATTATGAAATCACAAATGAGAACGTCCATATCTTCAGCTACAATTTAATTTACTTTGGATACATTTAAGCAACCAATATGTCACTGAGTCTCACTGAAACGGATTCAACAAGACTAATTCCTAATGCTGGCCAAAGATAAGTATTGTTTTGTTTTAAACCTGACCCTGTAGTTAAAAACACTTATTGGCTCAAAGGAAAGCACTCCTGAATATTCTAATGGACTCAGTCAAGTACCTTAATGTGATTGTGTAAAGAAAAGTTTGGTTTCATTCACAATGAACATCACCGGGTCTTTAAGATTCCTAAGAGAATGTTGACCAGGAAGGCAGGAGCTACAACAGCCAGTTTTGACATATATGGAACTCCTAGTTTCCTGACGGCGTGGAGAAATTAAAGCTTAATTTACAGCAAAGCAAACAACAGGTAATAGTTTCTCATTCCACAGCAGGACCCACTACCTCTCATCCTTACAGAAGCAGCACAGCCTACCAGCTCCTTCCCTACTGCCTAGCCTTCTGCTTGGCTTTCCTGAGCCCTCCCCACGGTGGCCAAGCTGAAGGGGACCCCAGGCACGCCCCGCTGCCAAACCTCTACCTCAGCTCAAACAGTAAGATGCAATCAGATTGGCCTTCAGCTCTTAACAAAAGCTGTAAGAGCTGAGCCGGACAAGGGCTGGGGTTCAGTTGTCACACACAGAGATACAGAGGATAAGGGTCATCCAACACATATCTGATAAGTGAATTACATTCTAAAAAGATGGTTTGGTTGCAAGAGTTATATCAATCGATTCTGGGGAAACAAATTGTCCATCGCTGTCTGCAACTCAGTAGGGATTACAGTAAACTTACCCTTAAACTTGGTTATTATTGCATTAGTTTGTTCTAATACATGACATAATGAGTTTTCTAAACCTTGAAACCCCTAATAAATTTATTTCCCTTAGATCAAACATATAGCAAATACCTAATGACATACAGTGACTATGAATTTAAAGAGAAAACAAAACTTGGAGCTAATTTCAGAATTCCTCTCAATGTATATACCTTTAGCCAAATTATGCCAGAAAATGCAGGCCTTCATATTGGTCTCTACAGGGAGCTACACACATCCCAAAAGGGTACATAAGAATATTTGTATCTAAGAAATATCTGCTTGTATTTATTTATCTCAGTCATTCATAATTTCTTGTGTTCTAAGTTAGTATGTGACTTACGAGTTAATGCACATATTATTACAATTACACACTCAGCATTTTTTTTTTTATCAATAAGGGTGTTTGATTTTAAATGTTTGAGAATTAACAATCAGAACTGACAAAGGAAATGTCTATATAAAAAGCCTATATATAAAAGTCAGTGTGCTAATATCTACCTGAGAATATATTGCTACATGACATTAAAATGTTATATATCCCATCAACAATATTTCCCACAAAGTGTTCTCTGATGATTCAAAAGTATGTAGCTAATTGCCTTCACCTTGATTTTAATCAAAAGCTGCAAAGAGCAACATATACCACAAGCTTAAATATATTTTTCAGACTGCATTTTAAAATTTACTTTTTGTAGCTTTCTTTAAATCAAAGAGAACAATTTTGATTTCAGAGAAAGAGATTACCATGAAAACTGAAGTCACTTGGAAACCAAATCTTTCCCTTCTGACTAATTTGATCTAGGTCTATTGATGATCTATCTATCCTCTTAGCTAAGAATATGTGCTACTGGGGCTTTACAATTTAAATCCCAGTTTGAAGAACATGAGTGAAGAATGCCTTCAACTGTAAAATAAATACAGCAAAATTCAATCCCAACTTGTATGGCCCCTTGGTGACAAAAATAAAGCTACTGGTGAGGCAGTCTGGTTGGGATGAAAAGAGGAGGTTAATTTCACTAGGGATCTATACCCCAAGCCAATTTTGTTTCTTGGAGAATAAGAACTAAGTAACCTCAGAGACTGCATCAACACTTGTCCCTGCTGACAATTTCCAAAGACAAATAGCATGCACATATTTGTGAGCCCATTGGCAGTGGATCCTGTCCCCCTTTGTTCCCTTTGTCATACGTCCCTGTGCTGCTACTTCCTCCTCTACTTTCTGGTCCTTGCCTGGGTTTTTATTTCTTCTCCTGTGCTTTATTGCACCTTTAACAGGTCATGTGAAACACGTTATGGCATGATGCATTATTAGTGAAAGGAAAAGAAAATTACATTTCAGAATCTTGACTGGGATTCGTAATATTGAATTGTTTTAGACTCTTCCACTGTGAAAACATCAGTGGTTCAATGTACTTTCTTTTATGGGTTTTTTTTTGTTGTTGTTTTTGTTAAATTTATTGGGGTGACATTAATTGATATCAATTACATTGATTCCAGGTGTACAATTCTATATTACATTGTCTATACATCCCATTATGTGCTCACCACCCAGAATCAGCTCTCTTTCTGTCACTGTATATTTGATTCCCGCTCCCTACTTCCCTCCACCCATCTCTCCCACCCACCTCCCCACTTACCCTCAGGTAACCACTAAACTATTGACTGTGTCCATGAGTCTTTGTGTCTTTGTTCCTTTCAGTTTTATATTCCACCTATAAGTGAGGTCATATGTTTCTTGATTCT
>PVKE010024120.1:0-24068 GCA_004027555.1 Craseonycteris thonglongyai | reverse complement strand
AAAACACATACAGAAACCTCTCAGAAGTGTTTTACTCACACACGTCTCCTTCTTTCCAACAAATGAATTTCACAGTAGTGGGATGGAAGAGAGAATGAAGGAAACAGGAAAGCATAGAGGCAGAGAGAGCCAGCTCCAAAAAGGCAAGAAATACAAGCTCTGGCTTTGGAAGTCTGCTTGGACCTGTGAGGGAATGAGTCTGAGATGCCTAGTGCATGCAACTTTCTTCCCATTTTTAAATTTATTTTCTCCCCCAACTCCTTGCGGTGGAGTATGGGATATGTTTCTGATGAAGTTCATAAGAGGGTATTGTGTGGGCATTTGTGGGTATGGGTAGGACTCTATGCATAAGTATAACATTGAGTCTTAAGGGAAAAGATATCCAACTTCTGAAAAACGAATGTAATGATAGTGTACCTTTGTTATTTACATTTGATTCTGAACTGAACTGAAAGCAGAGGATCTGTTTTGTCCCACTGTTGAAGAATACATCATGCCTTGCAAAGTTCCTGGCACCATATTAGGTTGTCTGGACAACTGTAGTTGTAGCTCAATAAATGTTTGTTAGCATATTTTATGCTGGCTAGTATTAAAATAAGTTTGGCTTTGTTAAACATATGCAAATTGATGACAGAAGTGACAACTCAACAGATTACTAGCTGGAAGGAAGAAGCCAGTTGAGGGTTAAAATTTATCTACAGACAATATACCACAGAGATCAGTAGAGTTGACTGCACAAGAAATTGTTGCGGAACACATTTAGAGACATCGAGAAATAAGAAGGAACTACTAAAATAGCAAAGAACTCCCAGTGACAGCGGGCGATGTCACCAATGCCAGCAATGACCATGAAGTCATGACGAAAGCCATAACCAAAGGCCCTTCTTCTATGAAGCACAATAAGGCTGACAGCTAGATTAACAAGATGCAAACACATATGTTTAAAGACCCTCATTTTATATATTACTCATTTCCCATTCTCACATGTCTAGGTTTGTTTTTATATATTGTGTTCGGTTTTTTTGAGGATATATTTAGCATTTAAAAGTAGCCCATCGAAATAATTTTCAACTTGTTTCTGAAGTCATAAAAAGAAATTGTGAAAGGTTTGCCAAAATATTGAGATTGTTAAGGAATGGTAAAGATGTAAGAGTAATCATGGATTAGGTCATTGACTTTAAATGTAAATATTTTCATTGTGTTCATCATATATATGTACACTACATATGTACACCTTTCTATTAGTACAAACAGCTGTGTTTATTTGTAACATTCCAGAGCATTGAAGTATACAAGTGAAATTAGATCCTTCCTTTTGGGTTTGATGTTGTTATTATTATCCAGTTTCCCCCACTATGAACTAAATTATGTGGTTCAAAGTTGCCTGTTAACCTACTGACAATGGTGGGCATCAAAACTGCAGTGAGTAAGTGGTTTCCTTCATACTTCCTGGTACCCACATTTTTTTTTTATTTTTCTGTATTGGTTCAGCCAATTCTTAATGACTATGTTTAAAAACATTTCTAGGAATTTTCCTTTCACTAGTTTTGATAGATTCCCTGACTCCATTCTAATAAAGGGGATATAACTCATCTTAGTTAAAGTAATTGTCATGAAGGACAGTCAAATGATTAAAATTTGTCATCAGCCAAGAGAAGAAAGTAGGAAAAAAGCCTTATAGCAGCAAACTCAATATATCACAGGGAAGATAAACAAACAGTTCACATATTGAAAAATAAATGCTGTTTTGTACAGAACAGCACAACCTGGATGGGCGTATTGTATCTGAGACGGGCACTTACTTCAAGAAAATGAAGAATTTTTGCCACAAAAGCATTTCTTTCACTAGAAATTCAAATCAGAGCACAGCTTTCATGTTGCAATTTTTACAATATCAAATGGAATAAAGAAGTTTACTTAAAATAATACCAGCATAAATTTTATAATATAAAACAAAGTTGGGAAAATTGTTGATACTTGCTTTCTAGAAACCAGAAAGCACTTCTATTTTGTAAGGCCCTGTGACATTCAGTTACACACATTTGCAATGACAATGACAACTAGGAGAGTGTTTTAGAAACCAGAAAAATGCATTTGGGGTTGGTTGGGCCTGTGCACCACAGACCAGAATCAATCTTCCTAATTAACAGCAAATTAGCAATCCCAAAATGAGTGGGACCAACCTGTCTTCACTGGACAAGAAGCATGCTAAGTATAGAGCTTCTATTAAGTGCCTCTAAATTACATTTATGCCCATATAAAGTAACATTCTTTTAATCTAATACTACATTAGTGTCACTGTTCTTAAAGTTATGGCACTGTTTAAAATTTCTATAGATAGGTGGACAGATAAACAAATTAATAGACAGGTATGCAGATAATCAGACATTTCACAAAGCAGGACTCTAAGGTGGTCACAAATCACTGAAAGGCAGTGTACAAGATACTTATTAGCATAAAGCTCACCAAAGAGGAAAAGTTTATGTTGAATAGTGATATTGTTTAAATTCTAATGGCTATTTAGACATGTACTATATATTTTTAACACATCGAGATAAACATTAAGAAGAAAGAGAGCAATTATGGCCAAAGTGGACTTAATGGCTAATGACTGAAATAGCATTTTGCTGAAACTGATGTGCTGTTGGGTGGTGCCATTTCAGATAATTAACCCATTCAACACCCAAAATGTGTTAGGCATTGATGAGAGCTGCCACTGCCTAACTCTGAGGGTATCAATCACAGCATGATTGATTGCAAGGTGCGTATGACGGCCTTGTCATTATGCAGGGTCCATAAGGCTCATCAGTCCTAAGGTGTGGCCCTGGAACAACTCAAGAGGTATGGTTCACAAATGTTATGAACTTAACATCTAATAAAATGAGAAGCATCTGTTACCATTTTAAAAAAATTCAGTTAATTTAAAATCCAACCATCAAGAGAAGGTGAAAGAGTAATTATGTTTTTTTTCTTAGAGTAGTATATTTCCTGCAAACTTACTGGAATAGGAAGTTTCTTTGTTGTTGCTGTTTGCTTTTGATCATTTGTTTTTGGGTTTAATCTTTAGGAGGTGCATGGAAGGGACCTAAGGTTGTAGGTAATTTGTGTGTGTGTATATGTACACCTTCCTCTGGGTCTTCAGGAGTTTAATTACATTCTCAGGGAGGTCCATGATCCAACAGAGGTTTGGAACTAGTATATTACAGTCCACTGATGAAGGAGGAAAAGCCTTGAGTGGTTCAAGGCAACTAAGAAGCCAAAATTAAAGGAGAAAGAAATTCAGTCTATTATCAGGGAGAGATTATTTACAATTTGGAAAAATATGCTCTTCCAAAGATTAAACCATGACCAAGGAACAAAGTTACTAAATACATCAGAGCTCTGAAATCTCTCACAATGCAGACCATTACTTTGATATGAAATAGCAAGCTCTTTATCTTTGGATCCCTTTCTCCATCACCTCCAACAACAAGCTATCCCAAGAAAAGGACTTAAGGATGCTGATCTGAAATGTGCAAGACGGTCTGTGCTATGCCAGAGTGAATCTTGAAGTTGTGATCCTGCCAGTTACCATTTCCAGTCTGGGCTACTTGTGAATATTAGGTGGTTAGCCTGAGCTCCATCTTGAACAACAGGAGCACTGTTTTAGCATCAGAGCAATTCTGTTTTCCTTAGGGTTTTGTGGTCCAGAACACAACTCTAAAAATTACATGGATTTCCCATGGCCACTACTGATGAGAACAGGCCCCTTCTATCTACAAGGATGATGGGGAATGAAACCAGTCACGGAGGAAGAAGGACATCTATGTCTATGCCATGCAATCCTTCCTTATTTCTCCATTGGGTCATCTTGCTATTCTTACATGACCTGCCTGGTTGAGAGATCAGTTTTAGCAACTGATAGCTCAGAAAGAGACAATCCTTTTTCATGACCCTCCAACTTTTAGTTGTGTGTGGGGAGTAGATGGAAGTGGTTGGAGGGAGGGAAAAGTGAAGAAATACAGACACTGATCATCAATTTTCTCAGAAAAGACCAACAGAGAAATCATATGACCTAGGTATACGAAGTTTCACATTTTGACATGGGAACTAGGTATCCTAATGCCTTTGTCTGATTCTACTTATATAACTTTCCAAAGCCCTGAGAAAATCACCTCACTTTATGCCTCAGTTTATTCCTCTGTAAGAATGAAGAATAACTGACTCACAAGGGTATTAGGAAATTAACTATTGTTGGTAAATACCCTTACAATTGGTGCCATATAAGTGGTGATTACTATTAAATGGTTGTCACTGTTGCCTAAAGTCAACCCCATCTCTAACATTTTTTATTTTTCAAACTTCCTCTTTTCAATGTTAATAAAATGTTTGGCAGCTATGTATATCAAGTAAATGCATTAGGGCATAAGAGTTAACATTTTCTTTTAATTTCAACAATGTACATAGTATTGGTAAAGAATATTGAAAGAAATACAATGCATAAGTAGATTTTACACCACATTAGAATTGTCCAATTTCTCATGTTTAAAATTTTTCTGCATGACTAGAGCCAGGAAGAAATACATGCCAGCATAATTATATGAACAGTTGAAATTTAAACATATTGAAAAGGAGAAGAGAACATGTCCACCCATTTGTTTTGATTTCCTCCCCCCCCACTTCGTAACAATCCCAAAGATGAGTAATTTCTTTTCATAGAGTCAAGCTGAAGGCACAAAGCTTTAACATTCAAAGGAGGGAGGTAGGGGGGAAAGAAGCTTTTTTAAGTACTGTGCAAATCAATACACAAAAAAATCTCAAGATGATAGTTTAATTAAAACATGCACAAGGCAATTCATCAGCCTCTTCCCTTGGTATACTAGCCTCTAGAATTTGCCTTCTGCTTTCTCATCCCTGATGGTTTTAACTGGAAGGCATTTAAAATATCTTTCAACCGGCACCTTTCCACTTAGCTTAAATTCCTTGTTTTTCTTTATAAACAAGAAATTGTACTGGCTTTGTGATGTTTGTTATGCTTCATGCTTTTTCATCTCCTCTATGAGCTTTGCCTGGCATGAAATGCTGTCATGCAGTGAAATGTACCTGAGAGCTAAAGGGAGGAAAAAAATCTTCCAAGTGTATTTGGTTACAAGTTCATAGCCAGCTAAATCACAGGCAATTTTATGCTACTGGTTATTTCAATTTAAATGTTTGCAGAAGTACATATAAAAATAAAATAACCACTCCCATAGTCATCAACATGAAAAATCTGCTTGGATTAGAAAATACTGTAAGTTGCTTTAAATTATCATGTGGAAATGTTAATATTATTCAATTCACACTACACAGTGTTCTAGGGATACCTAGGTAGGGACATACAGCTACTGAACTCTTGGCTCCTTAACAGCTTGACTCCCATCGTAATTGCTTTATTCACTGGCTGACCTGGGTCTTAATAAGTTGTTCGAGTCCAAGGTCACAGATCCAATACGGTAGCGGCTACCGCTCTTAGCTGGTTAAGTCTTCAATGGTAGGTAGGTTTCAGTATCATCTTTTTCAGATCCAGAATCTCTTCATTTTATTAAACAATTCAGATAAGTGCCCTATGATATTTTTGTTCAAATCTTCATCCAGTTTTCCATTTAAAAGCCACCAGTAACAAATTCAGCCCAAAGCCAAATCTAACATAAATTTTTTGAAGATTTGAGATCCCTCAAATGTTTCATGTTTGTTTTTTGTTTGTTTTTTTTGAAATTACATTTACCCATTTGGGTGGATTATAAATACTTTATTTAAGAAAATCTATTTAAAACCTGATGTAAGAATCTCAATTCTTAGTGTCTGACTAATTCACTTCTCACAATATTTGTGAACACATTAACATAAAAATTATCAGGGAGAGATTTCATTTTTCTTAAAACAATGATAATAATGGCACTGTGAAATTACATATAAAAGAAAGGAAACTATATGGTCAAGATACTTTAGGTATCTTTTTTTCCTTTTTGGTATAAATCATTAAAGTGAAAGGATTTTGGAGGTTAGGTGGTGTACTAGAAACAGAGCTGAACTGACCGGGAGAATGGGTTGCTAAACTTCAGATTTTATGTCTAATTTGTTGAGTAGCCTGTGAAACTCATTTTCCCATTCTGGACCTCTTTTTTTTTTTTTTATTGTAAAATTAGAGTTTTAGGTTAGATTATTTATAAGGCCTTTTCCATTTGTAGTTTGTTTCATTTAAGTTATTCAATATTTAGCTCAATTAAGCAAATTACTAGGAATTGTCCAGAATTGACAAGAATGTTATTTTCAATTTCCCACTACCTCTAACTAAAGTATTAGCACCACTAAACAATTTTTACCACTCAGATAAAACCCTTTAGGAGCATCTTTTGATACGGACACTAAATATGCATTCATGATGTATGCCAAACTTGCCCAACCTGTGGCCCATGGGCTGCATGCAGCCCAGAATGGCTTTGAATGTGGCCCAACACAAGCTGTAAACTTTCTTAAAACATTATGAGATTTAAAAAAATTTTTTTAAAGCTCATCAGCTATCATTAGTGTTAGTGTATTTTATGTGTGGCCCAAGACAATTCTTCTTCCAATGTGGCCCAGGGCAGCCAAAAGGTAGAACATGACTGAGTATGTCTTTTTTTCAACAACTATGAGGTGAGTACCTTCTTCCACTGGGTACTATAGCAGAAGCCCAGATCAGAGAGCAAACAAGCCATAGTTTCTGCCCTCAAGAAGTAGGAGGTGTATTCTTTTAATGGAGTAAACTTTTCTTCAGTTAGTTTTACAGTTTCTATAAAGTTGATAGCAAATAATCGTGTCTCCTTTCCTGAGTACAGTTTTATGAGAGTGAGTGCAGTTGAATCCTGGGAGCCAGGTGAGAGATTTATTATAAAATTTAGCTCTACTGTAATTATGATTTCACCGACTGTGTTTGATACGGCATTTAATACTCCCCTTTAAATAAAAGATTTGAGTCACAAAATAACATATTCTCACAAAACAACTCAACCTGTCATATGATTCCATTTTATCACAGATGCTCAGTTTTCTGAACAAATTGTAAACTTTTCACTTATTACTGCAAATATAGTTAGGGGTGGATGGATAACAAGGATGATGCATTCACTACATACATTGAAGGGTAAAAGATAATTGTTTCAGAAAATTTTCCAAGCCACTGAAAACTAGATTGGTTTGGGATTCTAAAGTTCACCTCTACTAGTGGTACCCAGTTTTTAGACTGGAAAAGAATATGATTAATTTAGAAAGAATTCTTGATAGAGATGAACTCTGTCCTAGCAACATGTCCATACAAATGGTGAACAGGGTAAGAGAACTTTAGGAAATAAGGTTTTTCAATGTGCAACTGACTATGGAGACTAGAGAGCTTTAAAATATTCAAAGCAAAGTTGACTTCTGGAAGGACCACAGACGGGTGGAGAAGTTAGACCTTGGGGTGGGGACTTGTTGATTTAAGTTGTGTTTTGAGATCAGAGGTGATGTTCCACTGATTGAAATATTTAAATAGCATAACTGTAGCTACCCACGGATTACAACTTTATTCTTCCCATGCTGTGTAGTCAGAAATTGACAAAATAAGTAATTAGCTCCTAATACTCTTAATGTCTAGAGTCAGTTTAGAGTAGATAATCCTGACAAATAAAAGTGACCCTTTGAATGGGGGGATCATCCGATCTGACCATCTCTATGACTCCAAATTCAAGGGTTTTTTGTAAAACTGTACCTGTAACTTTGACCGGGTGTTTGTGTTCTTTCGCCCTCCTGAATAGGGGTGTCTATCGTACAAGAAGGGATTTAAGATAAGAAACAGCTTACCAAAAAGATCAAGATAAGGCACTATGCACAGCCTCTACCTAAAAGCTAAATAAGATACACTTTTTATAAGATGGTATTTCATTTTTCTCCAGTGCTGCCTTTTAAAAATTTATAAATCACTATGAAAGTGACAAAGTGTCTGAAATGGGGAAGCTGGGATGGCTCAGTGGGTTAAGCATTTGCTTTTCAGCCTTGGGGTCCAAGGATCGAGTCCTGGCCCTGGCCCCTGTGGCCCCATATGCTGAACTGGGGTGTGCTTCCCATGTGGAAGGCCCCCAGTTCGGTTCTTGCTGGGATGAGCTTCCTGTGAGGGAAGCCCTGGTTAGGATCCCAGCTCTCAGGGGTGTGCCTCCCCTGTGGGAGGCCACCAGTCCAGTCACTGCCTTGCGTGGCCCCTGCCCACCTGTGTGGAACAAAACCACGTACAATTATGGAGACTGCTCTGGGTTCTCCCCCTTCTCTGTCTCTCTCTGTTTCTGTCTCTCTCTCTTTCAAACACAATAAAATAAATCTTTAAAAACAAAACAAAACAAAACATCAAAGTGTCTGAAAGGTTACTGTGGAAGTACATTATTGTGGAGAGGTGCTCACCCCCAGCAAACTGTCCATGCTCTTCAAGGTTAGATCAACAACATACTATTAGGAAAATTGTTTTTGTTTTGGTGCCAACCTCTCAGAAAGCAAGACACCAAGGAATTTCACAAAATGAGAAAACTCATGATGGAACTGTACACTCTTACAAGATGGTGAACCTTCACAACTATGAAAAATGGTGGGATGTCTACTGAAGTCCACATTTCTATGGCATAAAAAGGTTACCCCTTTTATCACCCTATTTCAATTTGGAAGAAGAAAGATGTACTGTATTACTTTGCCTACTATTCCATTTTTATGAAGAACTTTGTGCTTTAAAAAGATGTAAAACTTTTTTTTTTTTTTGCACTCTAGTTGGTCATCCCAATTGGAAATTTTAAATTATGAACTGAAATCTTGTTTTCTACAGCTTTCTGCCTTAGGAAGCTCCTTTAACACCATACAGGGTGCTGTCCCTTTCAGAGTTCCCTCTAAAGAACAGTAGTCAGTGTGGATTTGCTCCTAAATCCCTAAGCGCCTCCCCATGCGCTCCATCACTAAGGTCTCCTATCTTTCTGGACAAGCTCATCTGCTCCAGGGCCTTGAATAACATCTATACCCTCAGACCTACCTTTCCTTCCCCTTGTGCGGCCCCACAGTGTTTCCTGTTATTCTGACCTCTTCCCCGACAGGGCTCATCTCTAGTTTACGCTATCTACTGTGAAAACAAGATCATCTTCCCAGAGAAAGCATCAGGCCCCACTCAAATCTGCTGTCATTGTGGAAAGAATCCTCAAGCCCTTACTCCCCAAGGCACAGAGCCCAGAGTTGTTATAGCTTCTTTTTCTATTCTCAACCCTAGCTGAATTAGTCACCAGATCCTGCCACGTTTTTTAACAATGGAGATAAAAATCGGTTTCTTTTTCTTCATTTTAATAGCTAAATCTCTGATTCTGGTTCTGTTCAAGCCCCCCTATAGTCTACTGCGACTGGTTTCTCTCCCTCTCTTCTAATCAATTCAAAATACAATGGTTAAACTTGTTTTCATCTCACTTGCTTTGACTGGATTTGTTGTTTTTTTTTCAGTCCACAGGCTTAGAATCATAAAATAATAGAATTTTAACGATGAAAGGATCTTAACAATCACCCAGTCCCCATTCTTTTATGGCCGAGGAAATAGATACTGAGAAAGGCTAAATTGTCCAAGTTCATACAAATTGTCTGAGCTGGAATTAGCCTCAAGCTGCAGACGTCCCAGTCCGTTCACTTTAACATACCTCTAACATTGCTTCATCCTTTGTATGAAGACAGAACCTCTCCCCATGCTGCTCTCTCCACACTTGCACATTTCTTTTTCTCTGGTCTGGTTTCCTCCCAGACTCCTTTACTCAATTTCCCCACTTTCATGGTCTCTCACACGATTGCTATCCAACTATGAAAACACTTCCTTCCTCTGATTTAAAACAAACTTCAAATCTAATCTCCTCTTAGAAATGGCATGTTAGTGGTTACCCTCTCACCTCTACACTCAGCTTTCATGTATATCCCCCCAACCCCAGCATTTTCTCTAGCTTATCTGAATTCAATTCAACAAGAAGTTATGAAGACCTACTAAGAATTAAATACTGTGCTTCTAACCCCTTTGTCACTAAAAAGGCAGGGAAAAAAAAAAGCCAATTCAGAAATTATTTCAAACCATCAGCTAGTTTGGAAACACAGCCAAAGATTAAGGGTCTCATTCACAAAATACAACGTAATTTTATTCTGTTGTGGTATCTAGAAGAATCATTTCCTCTTTGGGTCCATTTTGGTCTATGTGACAGTGTTTCTATCAGATTATGGAAGAGTTACTTGAAAGCTCTAGCAGTGGAAGCGCTCATTTTTTTCTTTGTCAATGATTTGCTGGTATTATTGGGAAAATCATATCTCCATGAACTGCCAATTTTCTCAAGCAATTTTACGTGTTTTTCCCTCAGAACAGATATAATTCATTATAATACACTGCAAGGGGCTGCCCACAATTGTTTAATAAAATTGTGTCATTAGAAGTACTATTTAAAATTAGCGAACTACCGCCTGGGGCTAGAAATATTTTTATTGTACAAAGATTTTCTGTTGTAATGAAATTTGACGTATTCATCATTCCCAAAATTCCGAATTCCCTTCATCACCAACCTGATGGTAAACAGGCAGGCATTATTTATTCAGGGTGAGATAGGCAAGCTTTCCTTCTGAGACCAATTTATTGGCAATTCTTTAATTAATCTAGTAGAAGATGATTTGAGACCACAGGATATGAGTTCCTGCTGATACTCGAAAAATATAACACTCTTACATCATAACTAATGCTCAAATCCCTAGGGACATAGCATCCTAAAAAATGCTACCTAAATGAGAGCTACAGGTTACTCGCTGCTATGAGGAAGCCAAAGTATGAATCTGACTTATCTATAGAACTTTGGAACTGGGGCATTTTTTTAGTCTGTGGGTTATGGCCCCATTTCCAGAAAAATCTTTATCTGAGCCTAATGTAACCTAGCAAATCTTTCAAATGAAATAGTCTTGTGGGAGGCAAGTTGTCACTTTCTGACATATTATTTAGGACTCAGCTCAGATTTCATTCTTTCTTTTCTCCCTACTCAAACCCCCTGCTCATTCTCCATAAGCGCCATTTTCTAATTAAGGAAAATGAAATTTGTAACGTGTAGAAGGGAGACATGACCTCCCTCGTGAGTCAGTTTTACCCCATTCCCACTCCAACACCATTAAAAAACAGAATCTAGGGGTGTGTTTTTTTTGTTGTTGTTTTTTAATTGGTATCACTTTGTCTTTAGTGCAAAATATATGGCAATAATTTAGTGAACTTCAGTGTTTCTCTTATGGCAAATTGATAGCATAATTTTATTATAAGTAGAACAATGACTTCTGGGACCAGGAGAGATTTTCTCAGAACTACACATAAATTGGTTGACTAAATGTAATACTTGGGCAAAGTAATGAAAACGGAGCCAAGGCTCAGCAAGGACTAGAAGATTTCAGTTTCTTGTTCCTGTCAAAAGGCTACTCAATAAATCATACCTGAAGCTTATTTAATATCAGAAGCCAGTAAGCTGACAAAGTACATTGGGGTGCTCACCTTAGAAAAAGCACAGAGTCCTGGGATCTCTGGTCCCTGGACTCAATGGGGTCATATAATCTGGCTATGGATTTTAATAAGTAACCTATTATGTTCCCTTTGGTACTAATTATTTTACACTTCACTTGCTTCCTGTTTACTGACAGTGTTTCAGTAATTTCATTAAGAAAAAAATTATGACAAAAGTTAATCTGTATGATTTCTACTATTCTATTCTACAGGGAATTTCTACTTTTCTCTTTCGCATTCTTCCACACCAAACACAAACACAATGAATCCATGGGAACATCACAGGATAACAGGAAACCTGCACATTTAGCAAAGCACAGAGCCATACTGAGTCACATAGATATAAGACTATCAGAATTTAGTAGCCCACAGCTAAGAAGGTATTTAAAATTTACCCAATCAAACTCTTGGCCACAGGTAATAAAGGAAATAAACCTGCCATGACCAAATTCCTTTGTGCTACTCTATACACCTTTATGAAGAAGAAATTTTCTCATAGGTAGTCAAAACTATCCAGGCATTGTTTTCACTACACTGACAAAGCAGTAAAGAATCAGATCTACAATAAAAAGAAAAAGAAAAAGAAAAAAGACTAATTTGCCCAATGAAATCCTTATGCATTTTGTTGTATGTAATATTTTAAGGAGCCTCATTCATCAGACTACTGGAATCAGCATCCCTTCCTTTGAAGAGGGCACTTTTCTGAATTTTAGAAAACAATGTGAGGAGACCAAAAAAAAGCTGTCAAGTGTTTTCTAATTTTTAAGTAAAATGTTAACCAAAATCTAGGTTTAAAATAGATTGACAATTTAACCTTGATAGAAACAAAATGTCACTATCAGACAGGTGAAAGTATGCAAATATCTGTGACCACCTCTATGAAAGTCTATCAATCAATAATGAAAAAAAAAAAAAAAAAAAAAAAGGAATTATCCAGAAGTCATTCTTATGATACACCTTTAGCCAAGAATGACCTGATCCTTCCTCAAGAATTAAACTGACACCTTGAAGCCAAGAGATTTTTCATCTGTAGGCTTTCAGGTAAATTTGAATCCAGATTTTTGTGGATTAATCCACTGTCCCTACCACTCCTTTAGTAATTACTGCTAACATTTTTGCTTATCTAAAGGCTTTAAGGAAGTATGGAACCCAAGAGGTTGACATTAAACAGCCTGAAACCTCAGCTTGCAGGGACTTATCTAAGAGATAAGCTGTATCTAAAGACAGACAGGAAATCTCATATCTCTCAATGTTTACCTTGCAAGAGAAAAAGAGAAAGAACCTTGCATGTGTTGCAACCTGAGTGCAGAACTAACAATTGGGGAGGAGGGCAGGGACTTAATTGCAAATCTATACTGAAAGATCAGTCAGCAATAATGATTCTGATTCATGCACAAAATACAAAGGTTTTTATTACACTTATAATAAGACAATGAAGCAGGAAAAAGATGTGAAGAAAGCAAAAAGCAAAAAGCAAAACAAACACTCAGTAAGTCTCTGTACTTTTCTGCCCAGGCCCCTAATAACTTTGCAGATTAAAAAAAAAAAGGTTTTCCTTGTTTCTAGTATAGAGGAAATAGTTCTGTGTGTCAAGAATTGGACAAAATTTCCGAGATAAGCGTGGGGAGGTGCCACCTACCCAACGCTAGCTCTCTAATTCTTAAAAAATCCAACACAATGAAAACAATAGCAAGGAGAACAAAACAAGTCTGTAAGATCAAGAGGTTAATAGGACCTCCATTTACTCATTAACAGAGCAGATTCTCAATTAAGTAATTTTTGGAAGGCTGGTCTTCAGTGAATGACTGCATGAATGAATGAGTGAAGTGAATGAGGATCTGGTCTAAAGACTATTCATAAAGTGCTTGTTTCTCTGAGAGTAAATTTTTGGAATAAATTTGAAAAACACTTTATACTGTGGGTAAAGGAAGACATGAAGAAAAATAATTTACTGGAAAAAGCACCAATGTGGTATGAAGGACTGAGAATTACGTAAGATATAGGCTGCAGCCACCAAGATTCCACTTTTTTTTTAAGTAAAAAATTCAGAGAAAGTAAACAGCAGTATGGGTTTAGTCTGATCATTTCTTCGCTCCTTTTAATAGCTTCTCATTTAAGGGCTCTGTTTAAAATCTGCATTTATAAGACTCGTCCCATTTTCTGTATTCTAGAAATAAGTTGGAGGGTTATCTGAAATTTCCATTTAAAAAAATTTTTTTTTTTTTTTAAACAGCTTTATCCATCTGTGACTGAGGTTAGAAATACTCACTGAATCTTTTGCTACATGAAAAGTCTGTAATATTTTCAATGAATTGCCTTTACTGTTTTCCTATTTAATGATAAGTAAACAGAAAGTCAATGATCACCCTACTTTATAATCATGCAACCCACTGAAATATCTTTGACTTTTATTTCTGTGTTACTTTGAGAAACCATGTAGATCATGCCAATTGAGATGGCTAAAGGACTTACTTGAGTAAACCTTGTCTCTCTTCCAAAGAGTGGTCTAATGAAGTGCAGAAGTAGGTAGAGCATGGTGCCTAATGCAGGACGTGTTGGGAGGAGGGAGTGTTATTGTTGATATCGATAAAGAAAGAGAGGCTAATTGTAAAAATCTTCAAATATCAAAAACAGCCTACATTTGTGGCCACATTTCTTTCCACAGAGATTTTAAAAAAATAGTAACTTTCAGCATGAGAAATTTTACCTTCAAAAAAGTTCTCATTGAAATGTTTTCTTTAAGGGGCATTTTTTGGGAACTGTTTCAGAAACTTGTTGCATTCCTTTTGTGTGTGTGTGTGTTTTCTCTGTAGCACTGTACTTGCCTCTAAATGAGGAACTTTTTTCCCCCCTTATTGGCACTCTAACCAGCAAAGAAATATGCATCCTGAGATAATGCTGCCAGCTTGCTATGAAAACCATATTTCATTCTTTCTTTGCAGAGCGAAAGGGAAAAGCACAAAGGAGCTGGCCTAACTGAATGTAAAGGATTGCAGCGAACCTCCCTTTGAGTTCCCTGGCTGGCATGCCCTTCCTTTATTTCCCCCTCTACTCCCTTTGTTTACCACTCTTAAAAGGCTCTTGCTGAGTCTGAGCTGCTTGCCTACATTTGGACTGAATCTCAATTTCTGGAAAGGGTACTCCCATCTCTACAGGATAGAAGGTGTCTAGAAATGCTGATCTGACATGGCAGTGGACTGGAGGCACAGATGCCTAGGTGCAATAAATAGCTTCCATTTTCAGATCAGTGTGGGAATTTCATGAAGCGGCTGCTGAACGTAAAATGGGGAAATCCGGTCAGAGTCCTTTCTCTGCCTCCTTCCACAGTCACTGATTTTTCAGGCAGAGAAGGCCGTCTGAAAGAGAAGTAGTTCACCTCCAGCTTACCCAACAGGACTTGAAAAGCAGGCTCTTTGGTATTCACTTCCTCAGCATCAGCCGTTTCAGCACATTTGAGACTGACAATGAATCTAGCACCTGGCAAGTTTGACTTGAGACTCAAATGGATTTTTATTCAGAAACATCGATGTTACTTGGAAATAATCACCAAAGATGGCAGCTCTGCATTTAACAAATGGCCGCGGTGGAAATTGCTGAGCAGAGTGAGGATATTTAGGCCAGCAGACTTGTTTCCCTTTAGGTTTATCTCAACTCCACCTCCCTGGTTTATCACTCTCTCTTTCAACCCTTTCTCTCTTGAGATAAAAGCGTTCAGCTGTCACCGTCCCTCATTTAGATTTCTTGCACCACTGGCCAATTATTCCATATGCTTAGGACAAAATTATTTTACTCAATTCCCAGCTTACTCTAGAGGTCCTAATATCACAATGTATTCCTAGTGCCTGCTCTCCTTGCTGGGGAATGCCAACATACACACCTTTGAAAATGACTTTTCTTTGCTGGAAAGCAGTGCCGCCTCTTTTCCCATTTACCCAGCTTCCTACTAACTAGGCTTCAAATAGGGCTTGGGGATTCATGGCCACGGGGCCTGAAGTTGACCCTGTCTTGAGACCCACCTAGAACACTATTATTGCCCTTCAAGCATGAGCAGGAAAGAGAGGCATCTGGGCAGCCAAATCTATGTGAATGAATGGATTCCTGAGGAGAATGATTGCCTTCTTAGGCGACCACTCTGTTCCTGTCTGTATCTGAAGCAGGGTTCGGTAGCTCTAACAATATACCTACCTTTCATTTTGGGAGCACTTTTAATCTACACATTTTTACACACAAATTCTTTGTCTATGCATCATTCCATTTCACACCAGTCACCGGGGCAGTTAATGAGCCTTTGGGAGGGAGAGGGAAGAAGGCTAGAAAAAGAAATGGATTCCCGAGATAGCTCTCCCGGCTCAGTTCTTCAATCCTAACTGAATGAGCTCCTATACATTCTAGAAAAACATGTCAATGTGGCTGAATTGAAGCAGGTAAAACAACACTGTCTCTTTCTGTGAGGAAGTTCTACAGAGTGGAGGTCTGATTATTAAAAGCTATTAGGCCTAGAAAGAGTTTATAAGACCATTGATGAAAAGGTGGCGCAAACAGGACACAGACATTTAATATCTTCAGTTTGAAAGGCCCTACAAGGACATTTAATCTGTTACAGAAAGGAGCCCTCTGAACTACCTTCAACTGGAAAGTTCTTTGAAATTTAAATTCATGCATTTTTTGGGGGGGCCCCTGAGACAGCCTTCTATCAAGAAAGTGAGTCCTTTATTTGTAGTATACCTGTATTCTGTCAATAAGTCACCCTGTGGACTTTAGTTGTTGGTGTATAGACAGGATACAATTACTGCAGTGACATGAGTTTTAAAAGTACAGTATTTTTTCCTTTTAAAAATAATTTGGAAATAGAAATTAAAAAACTAAATTGTAACTCTGATATTGCACTGAAGAAAGTTACATGAGAACATGGGAATGTCATGATTTTTCCTGATAGCATTTTTTAATTATCTTTTTTTTTTAAACTTTATTTTATTTTATTTGAGAGAGAGAGAGAGAGAGAGAGAGAGAGAGAGAGAGAGAGAGAGAGAGAGAGAGAGAGAGAGAGAGAGAGAGAGATACAGAGACAGAGAACTGACCTGGGGGAACTCCCCAGCTCAGCACATAGGTCCACACAGGCCGGGACCGGGACTCGATCCTCAGTCCCTGGTGCTGCAAAGTGAGCACTTAACCCACTGAGCCATCCTGGCTTCCCCCGATAGCATTTTTTAACTTAAGGGATATTCACTGTTAAAAGTCAGGACAGTGCCATATTTCAATGATTACCATAGTCAAAGATGTATGAATACATCCTAACAAATTCTTCAAACAAGAACTTCCTCATTCAAAATAAATAATTTAAAAAATATTTTATCAGTGAATGCTTGTAGTAAGCATGACTCCTAATGAAATACCAGAGCAGTTATACCAAAAACTTTCCTTCAAAACGTCTGTCCTTCACATTTGAAGCCACTTTCCTTCTAAGACTCCCTAATCTTACCACCCTGGCATCAAAGAACTAGACCAAAAAAAAAAAAAAGAAAAAAGAAAAAAAAAGGGAAGGCAAAAGGAACTACAAAAGTCTATTTTTGTTTAATATAGAAGCTATGCACAGTAAATTGTCTGCTCTAAAATTTTATTTCCCTGGAAAATGTTTATTTCCCCCTGAAAGAACTCTCCATTCTAGTTTGTAAGCTATTAAATGCCTTCTTCATTGATACCGTTGTATGAAATCATATTGCTCTCATTTTTATAATTATTTATTTTTAACTATTTTAACAATAGATGGTATCTAATGTGTATGCCAACACTGTGCTGAGCACTTAGCGTGCAGCATCAGCATTTCTTTTTTCTTTTTAATTTTCAATTACAGTTGACATTCAATATTATTTTATAATCGTTTCAGGTATACAGCAGCATTTCTTCAAGCCTTGCAACTTAGTAGGATACATATGACTATTGTCCCCGTTTTACAGATGAGGGAACAAAGCCTTAAAGGGGTTAAGTAACTTGCTAAAGGTTTAACATCTGAGAAACGTGGAATCAGGATTTTAACCCCACAGGGTCTGGTTCCAGAACTGGAGCACTTACCTAACACATGCTATTTATATTACCCTTCCAGGTTTAATCAAGATTCAGTCAGATTACATCATGTTTGCTTTTGCATTGTAAGGTTATTCAGATTGAGATACGTATTCATTCCTTTGCCTTTTTGCTATTCCTAATGCATACACTTTGGCTGGTTCATAGCTCATTTGATTCTCCACCAACTGACCAGCATAAGAAGGCCAGTCTTACTACTAGTGACTAGTTTTTTTTTTTTAAGATTTATTTTGTTTTGACAGAGAGTGAGAGTGAGAGTGAGAGTGAGAGTGAGAGAGGAGAGAGAGAGAGAGAGAGAGAGAGAGAGAGAGAGAGGAGGCCCCAGAGCAGTCTTCATAGTTGTATGTCATTAGTTTTCGACATAGTTTCATTCCACACAGGTGGATGTGGGGACACACAGGGCAGAAAATGGGTGGGAACCTTCCACGTGGGAGGCATGCAGTTCAGTATATGGGTGTGCACAGGCTGGGGCCGGGACTGGAACTGGGACTGTATCCTCAGACCCCAGGGCTGCTAGGAGAGTGCTTAACCTGCTGAGCCACCCCGGCATCCCCTGACTAGTTTGGACAGGTAAATGCATGCATTGGAGGTCTGGTTTTCATCTTTTTTTTTTTTTTTAAGTCTTAATTTGAGTATTTATGGACTATTGAGGGCTATCTGTAGGGAAAAAAATGACCTACCGGTAGAATTATAAACTCCACTCTTTTCCTGAAATCACCTTAAGATTGGGTATATGATCACTTTTATGCATACTCCCTCCTGCAAATACACTGGAAAAACCCATTAAGACTATTTCTAACATTGGCTGTTCTAAGATAAAACAATCTTTAATTCCCTTAATTATCTCTTAAACTTCCCTTTTGCTTATTTGTTCTAAAATTACTGAGTGGTCTTAACAGCTCTGTTTTTATTGCTTATTGCTCTCGTCAAATGCATAGAGCCATGTTCTATTGCTTATTACTATAGATGTTATTTTACAGCGGTACTTAACTACCCTGACCTTGTGTGGCCTTTCTATTTTAAGAGGTAAGTGAGGAGCAGAAGTGGAACAGTAAATCTTCCATGATTTTCTGATTGGTATGCTTTCTATACTATTCCAATTCTTTGGGTACAAGCCATACAATACATAAGACTGAATTCTTGGCCTCAACAAGAGAAGTGGATATTATTTTCTAGCAGAGGCAGCTGAATGAGGTTGAGGAACAATTCTCTGATCCTTGTACTGTTTTTGGTGAGAGCTCCCAGGACCTAGAGAAATAGTTTATAGTTCACTCTTCTCATGCTTCTTAGTCATTACTTTGCACTTAAGGACAATGATGATGCCTTTTGAAACTAGGTGGGTAGCTTTCTGTTTTAAGGCTGATTTCATCAAGGCTTTGGATAGTTTCAAAATGTGCTAACATAATCAGTGTTTTTTTGTATTATTTCTTTGAAACCCCCAGAAATTCAGTCCTGATAGGAAATTCTGGGTAGTCTTTTAGGGTGATTTGGTGTACTGTCCTCATGAGTCTCACCTTATTATCAAAGTTATGGTAGCTGTTAACTAAGAACTGGACCTCAGGGCAGGATTAGAGGGGGTTTTTTGGGGTTTTTTTTCCCCCATTAGAAAAGTGTGAAAATTAGGAAGATGGAATTATTTTGCAGAGAATAGGTGTCAAAGCTTATGCCATATTATGAAAAGTATGCCGTGCAATAGACTGTGACATACTAACCCTTGGCATTCTGCAGCAAATATGCTCAAATAATAGAGAAACAAGAAACCTAAACCATCACACCGACACAACTCCCTGTACACGCCTAGGGGCTCGATGGAATACAGAAAATAAGGGTGCTCTTTCCAGGTTCCAACCAGGTGCCTCATTGTGAGAAACGTTCATCTTTAGATACAGGCTTTTGGCCTTTTTTCTCTTTAAGTGTAGTGACTATATCAAAAAGTACAGGTAACAGATGATATGGAACAATACTTTCAAAAACAGCAAGATCAAATGTCAATGTCAAATATCAATGTAGAAATATTTCATTTCTCTCAAAAACTCCCAAGCACAACCTCCTTCAACTTGCCCTAAAAATTATGATTCTCAAGCAACATTAGCTGCATCTAGGACCATTGTCTATAAAGCAGTCTAATTTGGTAATCAGTATGTTATAAATAACATGCAGGACAAATAAGTCTCCTATAGTTAACATGTTAATGCAGAATGTATTTATTTTATTGTTTTAGACCAGTGATAGCTTGTATTCAGAATATAAATGAGAATATATATATATATATATATATATATATATATATATATATATATATATATATATCTGACATATATTATATGTATCTACACTACGAGACTCCTATCAATGTATAATCACATACACATCCCTGTCTGGAGATTACAGCCTTTATTCCAAGTTTTTGATCTGAAGAGTATCTTTAAATGTACATAGTTCCAATCTTTAGAAGAAAATTAAAGTGAATTCAAGTCTGCATTGTCTATCCTTTCTTTCTGCCTTTCTTTTCAGGTTAGCAGTTTATTTCTGCATTAATCACCCTGACAGAAGCAAGGCAACTCAATTTTCTGCTTCTGTAGGTAGGCACATCACTTTCTGTACAGCACTAGGCATGAAAAGGGCTGCAGCTAAGCTTTGGTTACTGGTGTAATTGAAATGCTATCCACACTATAGGGTGCATTAAAGTCAGATAACGGCAGTTCCTGTGGCCAATTTAAGTAGCTTGACTTCCCTGGGAAAAAAAAAATTGCCTGACAGATAAGGCAGACAAACTGGCTAATTCTCCAAGCATGTCTCTCATTGTGATCCTAGAAAAATGGGAAAAAAATGAATCACAGAACCACAAAATCAATTGACCCTCGGGTAGCTCATCAGGCAGCGAGCCTGATAAACCTAAAAGCTTTGTTAATGTCTGCCTGCCTGTATCCCACAGATAGAGCACTTTGTAAATGAACCTGCTTTGATAAATATATTAAGGAAAGCTGTGAATAAAGGCAGAGACTTCTCATTTGTAAATACAACCTCTGCTACATGGAATTAGAATGATAAAATGGAGTTCCATGTAATTAAGTTTGTATAAGGCCTGAAATCCGTGCAAATACTTTCCCTGAAATTTGAAAGAGAACTGTCAGTTCAATTAATCTGAACATCACCCCAAGAATGTACTGAACAAAATTAAGCTGCTGATAAAACCTGGGCCAGTATTTTGATAAGTAATTCCTATATCATTTCTTGGCCACTGTGATCATTTTATTTAATCTTCTGCCCCTCCTTTTCCTCAGTTACCCTCTAAGCCACATACAAAGGGCAATGGTCCATGCACCACCAAGGGAGGAATCTGCCAAATCGCAAAGCTAAAAATGGGAAAATGTGTTTTTTCTTCCTGTGTTAAAAAAAAAAAAATTAGGGTAAATAAATTTCTAGTAAGAGATCCTAAAAAGCCTGCACCTACATCACCCCTCAAAGCCTAGACAAAGAACCCTCCCCTAGAACTGATAACTCCATATGAGGACTGCACAGAAACACACACACACACACGCATGTGTGCACCCACATGCATGCTTGCACGCACAACACACAGTGACTATTTTTAACAGAAATGACTTGAATATAATTTGTAGTTCAATTCAAGAATTTTAAAGCATCAGAAATGGGAAAACTGAGGTGAAGAGGAAGAGCAAGAGAGAATAGAAAAGAAAGTAGGAGAAAGAAAAGAGGGGTAAATCTTAACCATTTACCTAGTTACCTTTTCCTCTCCCTACTGTACTACTTTCTCATCTCAGGATAGAAACACAGAAGTTATCTTCCTCAATTTCATTGGTTTCAGAAACAAAAAGAAAACAATTATTTAGAAATCTCATTTTAGTCAAGGGAGAAAGACATTGATTTTTGGGTCACTCACCAGTTGTTTACTTGGAGAATTGTAAGTCCTGTGTCTTGCGCTAACTGTTTCTTCTGCTCTTCGGAAGGGTACGGATGCTAATGAAAAAACAAATGTTTTAAAAGATGTATCAGAAGTTGAGAAAGAGTCACTTACTTCTAAGAATGAAAGCACCATTTGTGATTTCTTTAGTCTATGGCTTGATTTTCCTAATCGCAGCTTTTGTATCACGTTTGGATAATGTGGGATAGGAATCTAGAAACCTCTATCAGCAGCCACACTTGGAGGGTCAGCAGTAAAAACAAGGAGTTCCATTTATTCAATTTCTTTAATCAGCCAGGGATATAGAAACACTTTTGTGATGGTGTCAGAATCTGGGGTATTAACAATCACTTCAGCTACACTAAGAGAACTAGTTTTGGGCCCATTTTACTTTGTTTTCTAGAAAACCTGTGTAAAACCCTTACTTAATGTGATCTTTGTGCAATAGCCCAATATAATCATTATTGCCTAGTTAATCTGAGGTTATTGACAGTAAAAGTTTGGAAAGTGAGTTAGTATATAATCACAACTATTCTTAGAAGCCACAGCAATCGATTTGATTACAATAGTCTACTGACATGTTATGTTCACTCCTTTGAGGGACGGTGGAAGAGTCTTTCATTTTCACTAATTACTACTCTAGGTTAACAGGATCACACACTATGACCACACATGCAAAGGCATCAAATCTATGATTCTTCATACGGAATTTGCACATTTTACCATAAAGTATGGCCATAAGGAAACAAAGCCATAGGCTTCAGTATTTTTTTAAATTCATTACTTCTCATCACAATTCACCAACATTAAAAACAAGCCACCTTCCCAACACCAAACCACTTTCCTCTATCATTCTGAAATCAAGGACTGTTATTTTACCATCATACACTTACTTTGAGGTACTGCACTGACATGTGCATAATTATGAAACATGCCTGTTAAATAGGTCCCTGATCTAAATTCGCTGGTTTTCTTAAACAGAAAACTTTTATCCAGCATGTCAAAGTCATTCATAGATGAGAAAGTCTTTAGTAATAAATATTTCCCATCTACATTATGAAAGGCTGACATTAGAGACAACAAAGTATTCCATTCAGGGCATTCTAATCATTCCAGTGTTTGAGAGAGGAAATGTTTTTTAATCATCTAAGATTTTATTCTTCAGGTATTTCATCTTCCATAATAGCATACATTATCCAAAATGTGCACAATCACTTATTAGCAAACCCAAATGCCATTAGGTTCAACAAAATCCCTTTATAGCGAAAGGGGTTAACTAGATTTGTATTAATACAGAAGCCAGGCTTTTAATATTCTGCAAATGTTAACAAAGAAAGATGATAATGTTGAGTTAATATGGGTTAAGCATAAAATGAAAATAAATTTTTCTGATTGTGAGGTGTTGACACTTTTTTGGCTAGTGCCTCCAGCCTGTTCCTGAAAGCTGTGTAATTACAGAAGGCTTTTCCCCTCCTCCCCCCTCCTGCTTCGAGCCTACCCACATTAGTAATGACCCCTTCGCTGCTTCAAAAACCACTAATGGTCTTCAGCACGGGCAAGAAAAATGAACAGGATAAATTGGAATCCACAATCAGTAATTTGCATCCTATGAGGCTGCTTTGGCCACTCACACTCATTCCTGGCCATCAATCGTTGCCTGTCAGGTGCTGCACTCCGCCACCATGACAAATATTCCTCCTAACACTCTGATTCGTCCAAACAATGTAATTGTCCTCCATTCTCCTTTTGGTAATAGAGATAATGAATGACTACACAAACAAGAAAGACTGCTCATCACAGATGCCTGGGTGGCTTCAAACTGGAAATGGCCGAGGGTACAAATTTTAATTGACTGAAAACACAGGTTGGGACAAAAATGACACGACCACCACCACCACCACCACCACCACCAAAAATCCCGAAATCCTTCTCGTCATGGTATTTTCCTGCCAAATTTAAGGGAGGAGCACCTTTTGATTTTTTTGTCCCTCTAAAGATTTTGAAAGCCTAGGTGCATCAGTGATTTGCCCAAAGGAAATAAATTCTGCAAATAAAAATGAACATGAAAATAAGGACTCATCACATGAGTAGATAGCTTTGTGTCAGTAACATAGTTTAGTGTGCTGTTTCTTTATACTGTGGTTTGTGTGCGTGTGTGTGTAGTCTTGCTCACTGTTGTGATGTGCTGCCCAAGACAGTTCTGACAAAAGGTGGGTTGTTGTGTGTGTGTGCGCGTGCATATGAGAGAGATACATACATATACACACATACACAGAGAAGGCTTAGACAAAATAAAGGTTTATGATGTTAAGGAAGTAGAGTAGTTAGAAAGGTGATGTTACTGGAGAGCCAATTCATTCAAGTGTGACTATAAATTCTGAATGAACAATAGTTTGGTTTTTTTCCCAATGTTTTATTAGAAATTTAGTCAAGTGACCACAAAATTACATAAACAGCACGTTTTGTCTTGGGAATCCCTGAACTGCACTGTCACTATGAAAACGGTTA
>PVKE010024119.1:0-24083 GCA_004027555.1 Craseonycteris thonglongyai | reverse complement strand
GCAACCAACCAACTGGGAGAAAATATTTGCAAACAATGCCTCTGATAAGGGGCTAATATAAAAAATATAAAAAGAATTTGTACAACTCAACAATAAAAATACAAGCGATCCAATTAAAAAATGGGCAGAAACCTTAACAGACACTTGTCTCATGAAGACATACATATAGCCAACACATATATAAAAAAATGCTCAACTTCCCTAGTAATTAGGGAGATGCAAATAAAAACCACAAGGAGATACCATCTCACACCTATTAGAATGGCTATAATCAACAAGACAAGGGATAACAAGTGCTGGAGAGGCTGTGGAGAAAAAGGAACCCTCATACACTGCTGGTGGGAATGTAAACTGGTACAATCACTATGAAAGGCTATATGGAGATTCCTTAAAATATTAGAAATGGAATTACCATATGACCCAGACATCCCTGTACTGAGTATCTACTCAAAAAACTTGAAAACCTTAATCTGCAAATATGTCTGTACCTGCATGTTTATCGCAGCACTGTTCACAGTGGTCAGAACATGAAAAAACCAAAATGCCCTTTGATAGATGACTGGATAAAGAAGATGTGGTACATTTACACAATGGAATACTACTCAGCGATAAGAAATGATGAAATACAGTCATTTGTGACAACATGGATGGACCTTGAAACCATCTTATTAAGCAAAATAAGTCAGACTGAAGGAATCAGGAAACATATGATCTCATTTATAGTTGGATTATAAAACTGAAAGTAACAAAGAAACAAAGACCTATGGACACACTCAATAGCTTGGTGATTGCCTGAGGGAAGGGGAGGAACAGGGAGGGATAGTGGGGAAGGGAGGTAGGAATGGGCACCAGACTTATGGACACACTCAATAGTTTGGTAATTACCTGAGGGAAGGGGAAGTGGGGGGTGGGAGAGTGGATGGGGGGAAGTAGGAGTGGGCACCAGATATATGGTGATGGAAGGAGAGCTGATTCTGGGTGGTGAGCACATGATGCAATACATAGGTGATATAATGTAATTTGTACATCTGGAAACTATCTAATTGTTACTAATCAATGTCACCCCAATAAATTTAACAATAATAATAATAATAATATAAATAAATAAATAAACATAAAATGGTTCAATTATTTTAAAAAATGTATTTTTAAGATTGCCATAATTTGCTAATCTATTACTACATACAGTTGGCTCATACATTTGTTTTTATTTTTGTTTTAATGGCAAAAATTAAATCTTAAAACTGAAACTGAAATCAAAACAATTAATCTCTATCTATTTAAACTCATTTTTCTGCCTCCTTATTTGCTTGCATGTCACTACCACGGAGAAACAAAGTCATAATGCTACCTATTGCTTTTCTCTCTCATTCATCATCAGCCAAGTAATTGGCACTTTATAGTCAATGATTTACCTTTGTCTGTTTACCTTTGTCTCCTCCTTGTCCTAATTCCAACTCTCACTATGATGTTCTGTAATATAAAAACCTCACTTCTGAGTTACTACAATAATCTTATATTTATATTTATTGACCTCAGTTTCTTTATTCACTTTACAACTGCCTGCTTAAGCTTCCTAAAACACCATGTAATTAGCCTGATCAGAATTTTGAGTAATAACCCATTCAGTGATGTCGGGAGCAGTTTGGTGGAGTAGTTACAACACCCACCAACCACTGTAACCAGATGGCAAGAAGAAGAAAACATGTCTCAGAAATTCCCTCACCTTATATGGCCCCGGAGGATGGCTGGTTAGTCAATGATGGGTAAGATTTCCTCAGGGAGGAACAACCTAAGACAGGCACAGTTGCCTAGGGGCCATCAGGAGAAAACATTGGGAGCAAGAGAGATGAGGCACAGATCCTCATTCCCCTCCCAACTCTCCTACAGGAATTTCTCTTCTCTTGCCCTTTCCCCCCAGGGAGTATAAGCATGACTAACTCAGGGAGTCTGGAGAGAAGCAGAAGTACACTGACTTAAAGGGTTTAGGTCAGATATGATTTACCATATATCTTTAGTGTACCAGCATATTCTTTTCTCAAGGATGCTCTGATCATTAGTCATCCAATAATTGCTGCTTTACAATAAGTTTTCATTTTGTAAACATGAAGTCTGTGCTTAGCCTTGAGGCAAATAATCTCTGTTCTGTATTCAAGTTAATCCTTTTTACCATTAATCCTTTTTACCTTGTAGTCTTGTAGAATGTGCATGTAGTCTTTTTCTATATAATGAGCTGTAAAAATAAATTCAGGGCTGGAGACTGCAAAGACTTTCTGATAGCCCTCCCAATCCCATTTTCTGTGTTTGGTTTCTTCCTCTCTCTTTCTCTTTTCAATCCTCACGCCCAGCTCAGGTTACCATTTGACTTTGATGGCAGGCTTTATCACAGTGAGTATCCAGTCTACATCCAAAATTTCTTATCCTCAAATCATATTTAAATAAATCTTACAAGTTTTGATTTGCAGTAACTTCAGTATTTTTTAATAGCCACTCTGATTGCTCTTTTGACCCACTGAGACAAAAAGGCACCTCTAGATGCTGGCCCTGTTCTATTTCCTGATCAGGGTGGTGGTTATATGCTCTGGACTCACTTTGCATTGATTAGTACATAAAGAAGTAATTCTGTGCTTGCACACTTTCCTGTACTGAGTTATACTTCAATTTTTCTGAAGTTAATTTGAAAAGTCACCTAAATTTTTTAGGAATAGAAAAACTGGTATCAGCTTAGGATGCTGGGATGTTAGACTGTAAAGTGTGGTTCCAGGAAACCACCATGTTATACATGCGCAAAACTTTCTGAGAATGTATACAACTCATGGTAAACAGAGTTGAGAAATGTAGAGAATAAGGCAAAAACCTTGTAGACCTATAGAATGCACTACTTTAACATTAGAGTGCAAAATACAGGCTTGTATGGTATAAAATAATAACAAGTGTGAAAATCTAACATTATATGCTGTGTATTGCGTAAAATGTGTAATAAACATTTTGTTATATATTAGCTATTTATAACAACACAACTTAATTTTCAAAAATATTAGTATTTTCTAGTTATATTTTTGTTGTTGATTTCTAGCTTAATTGCACTGTGATCAGAAAATATACTATGCATATTACCAGTTCCTAAAAGTATTGATGTTTACTTGCTTTGTGGAGCAGCAGGTGGATACTTTTTATAAATGCACCCAAAACAATTGAAACAAACATATATTCTGCAATTGTTTTGTGCAGTGGTCAATGTATTAAATATGCCAATTAAGTTCTAAAGTTAGATAATTGTTCTATTCAAATCTTCTGTATCATTTCTGATATTTTTTTTCTATATGCCAATTTACAATTTAAGAGTTACAGTAATTTTTAGTTCAAGAATCCATTTGACTTTTATAGAGCATCTAGGTTTCTTTCAATATTTGTCATTAAATCTTTTGAAATATTTACTGTTTTTTAAAACCAGAGTATGAATACTCCAATTTATAAATACCTATTGTATCTGTTTTTATACTCTCTTTCTATACCCTCTTTTTTGGTGACTTCTTCCTTTTTTGATTACAGTTGCTTTGATTGGACTTTGGTTGAGTGAGAAAATTTAGTATAAAAATGTATGATAATTTGAAGAAATACATAATATATTCCTCCAGATTTTCCTTCCACCTATCAATTTAATGTGAATCACTTTAAATCGGGATTTTGAAACCTTGGCACTATTTCTATTTTGGACTGGAAATTCTTTTGTTTTGCAAAGCTCTCCTGTGCATTGTAGGATTCTAAACAGTACTCTTCACCTCTACCCACTAGATGACAGTAGCACTCTCCCAAGTTTTGGCAATCAAGACTGTCTTCATACATGGTCAAACGTCCCCTGGGGGTTGAGTGGGGTGATGCCTCTCCTAAACAATTATAACCATAACCCATTAGGAGCTGAATTAATTAAAAATTTTTTACTCCTGTGAGAACTATTCTTTTCTGATAGGACCTTATTCGTAGGCCAAATTTTATTATCCCAAATAAAAACCCAAGGTATTTATCAGAGTATCTCGTACTTGCAGCTCCCAACCTTGTGAAACTGATGAAAGCTTTCATTTATATCTCAGACTCTCAACTAGCTCTTTCTGCTCAATTTCTCAGATTTCCATTCTCTGCTTGTATTATGCTTAGCAAATATCTGAGAAGAAAGTGACGCCAAATATCAGGTTAACCTTCTGGATTTTTTTTTTTTTTTTTTCTACTTTGATAACTCCACAATTCCTTTAAACAGATGCTTTATATTAGCCTTCCAGCTATTTTATTTGTCCTTAGGTAGTTGGTTGGTGTAAAATAAGCTAGACTGCCACTGTCAATGGCTAAAAATTTCCCTTTGCCCAACTATTGAAATTCAAATGCCACGACAGCATTTCCCTGCCTTCATTGGCCTTGCATATGTCACATGCTCATTCCTGATTGAGTCACTGTATCCACATAGAACAGATGATAAGTAGTTCTATAAAGCAAATGTAATGGCTATTACCTGAAGGAGCAGGGGAGAAGCACAGTGGGAACGAAAGGGCATAAAATGTGATGTTGGCAGATGAAAACAATAGTTTTCTACCAAACTTAATTGTAAGAAAAAGTTGAAAGGTAATTGGTGTTCTATGTATGTTAAATTTCTTTTTTAAAATAGTTCACTGATTCATAAAACATGTCCTGTAAAATTTTATTTCTAACTTTTAAGTTTAAACGCTATATTGTGTAGTCTTGATATATTAATTGAATTCAACGTATAAAGAATCACTCAACAGAAAGCGACTCCAAATTTTTCAGAAACTAACTGGATATAAAAACATATATACTTCCTCACAAATGTGATTGAATCATTTGAAAATATAAATCTTGTGGTCACAAGAGTTTTTACCTTCCATGCATTGGTTGTGTTGGTAGTCTTTAATGACTTCATTTCAGATGTCTGAGATGGGGGAAGGGGAAAGGAAAACTAATAAAAAGCAACTATAAACAATCAATCAAGTTCCTTTATAACTGATTTTTTTTAAGCTTAAAACAAGTGTATTAAAATGCATAATATATAATAGATTTGTATTGAAATATATGTATTATAGTTAAAATATGCTGAAAGTATTGTTTATCCTGTTAAACAGACTTTTTTAGTGAAACTAACATTTAGTCAAGTCAATATGAGGTATTCAGAAACCGTTTTCTAAATTGTCAATGAATATATATATAATAATTAGTTGTGTTCAATGATAATTAATGTTCTTCAGATTTTACCCTATCTGCTGAACTCTAACACCTCACCATTTCAAATACATAATTTACTTTCATGTACACATATATAACTTTACACATACACACCTTTACACATACATATAGAAAAAGTAAAATATTTAGTGTTTGTTTTGGTTTCCTCTACTTAATAGCATGCACAGAACAATCGTTTATCATTAATGAAAATACTCTTTTGGCATCCACGCATTTATATGTGAATTCTCTGCCACTTATATAGACATTGTTGTTAATGAAGCCGAAGTCAATTTCTGCTCAGAAGTATCCAATTATTATTTAGCTTATAAGGATAGACTACCTGCCAAGTGCTAGCCAGCATCTCTCACCTGTGTGTCCTTGGCAGAAAACTTTACCAGAAGAGCTTATTTCAGAAGATCACTACAAATTTATCTCAACCATCACTCAGAAAATAATTGAAACTGCATTTTTTTACTTGTAGACTGCTGTGTGTGTGTATGTGTGTGTGTGTGTGGGTGGGTGTAAGAGAGGGTGACAGAGAGAGAGAGTATGAGAGAGACAGAGAGAGAGGGAGAGAGAGATGGAGAAAGTGTAAATATTGTTTTGTGTAAAAAATGGCTGGGGGGGGGGAGATAGTATTGTGATAGCATTTATCACAGAACACTTTTAAACCTGACATCTATAACATATCTTTCAAGTAGGGAACAAATAATTTAGTGATTATTTAAACAATTACTGGTTTAGTAATTGTTTAATTTGGTAACTTAGTAAGAAATTCACCAGGGATAAAAAGACTCCAAGATAACTCCCTGAACCTGGAGTAGGCAAAGTAGAAGGATTGACCTACCATCACAGATAAAAAGGCAGTAGGTTTAGTCTTTTAAATTACATTAATAGCATAATCAGAGTAAAGAAAAATGTATAAAAGTATACACATAAATTGGTTATCTTAGCTTTTATGTATTTCAGGGAATAAAAGCCATTATTGATGAGTTGTAACTTTAAGATACTATAGCTGTTGAAAAATCCAAGCGCTTTCCAGTATATACAGAAATTTCATAGATAACATATGTATATATTGTCAATTTCTTTTCTGTCACAATCATAGTGAAAATCAATGTCACATTTATTTAGGGAAGAAAAATTTTAATGATGAGACAGACAAACTCTGTTCTAAAGAAGATTTTTTGTTTAAAACAAATAGAAAAAGAACAAAAAATGTAGTTCTCTCTCTGTCTCTGTATCTCTCTCTCTCTGTCAAAAATAAAAATAAATAAATAAAAATATATTTAAAAAAAAGGGGGGGGGGAAGCGGGGATGGCTCAGTGGGTTAAGCGCTCACTGTGCAGCTCCAGGGACCGGGGATCGAATCCTGGTCCCGGCCCGTGCGGAACCATATGCTGAACTGGGAGCTTGCCCAGTTCAGTTCTCTCTCTGTCTCTGTCTCTGTATCTCTCTCCCTCTCTGTCAAAAATAAAAATAAATAAATAAAAATATATTTAAAAAAAAAAAGAAAAAGAACAAAAAATGTGGACCTATAAAACTTACACTAGCTTATGTCATTGTTATTTGAAACAAAAATAACTTACAGTATACAAGGGGTGTCCAGAAAGGATCCAGCCATTCACATTATATTGACAACGGCTAATTTTTTTTTTTTTTTTTTCTGGATAGCCCCTATACATCTAAGCAAACAGAAAAAGAGCATTAACTTTGTGATTCCTAACATAACAAGATAGCTTCTTTTTTGACTTTGTCAAACCTACCTGGAAAAAGGGAAAATAAAGAGTTGTATCCACAATATAGTAGTAACAACATCAAAAGTTAGGAAACCCAGTGAGACAGATGCTTTTGAAAAAGTTGTGTGGGTTGGAGATAAAATAAATTCTCTCTCTCTCTCTGTCTCTCTCTCTTTTTTTTTTGCAAGTTTACCTAATGATTAGACAATTTTTTTGATATTTTCAAAGAACCAACTTTTGGTTTTGTTAATTGTTTTCTATTCTCTATTGTACTTATTTCCTTTCCATTTAAACTCTTTGGGACTTTAATTTTCATAAATACATTATTTCTGTTATTTTCCAATCTTTTTTTGTGTTACATAGATATTTTCTACTCTTCAAGTCAAATTCCTTTGTCATTTATTATAGTATTTTTTAAATTACTCTTTTTAAGGATTCTCTGTGAATGACAATGTCTTAACTTATAACAGACCAGTTTATAATAGTACTAGGTAAAAGAGTATTCGAGAACTTTGCTCTTATATAGCTTCACTCCTAAACCATTTATTGTACTGTTTTCTCAGACAAATTATCTTTATTTATTTTATGCTCATTAGTATGTCATCATTTATTCAGTTGTCTTTTAAATCATATAGAAAAATGTACCAAGCAAAATTGCATTTATACTATCTTTTATTTATATCTACTTATTTATTTATTTTATTATTTATTTTTTAAAAGATTTATTTATTGTTTTTGACAGAGAGAGAGAGAGAGAGAGATACAGAGTCAGAGACAGAGAGAAGAGGGAGGGCCCAGAACAGTCTCCATAGTTGCACATTATTGGTTTCTCCACATAGTTTCATTCTACAGGTGGGCGCAGGGCTGCACAGGGCAGGAACTGGGCCGAGGCCCCCGGTGAGAACTGAACTGGGGGCACTCCCCAGCTCAGCATATAAGTCCTCACGGGCTGGGGCTGGGACTTGATCCTTGGTCCCCGGGGCTGCAAAGTGAGCGCCTAATTCACTGAGCCATCCTGTCTTCCCTTATTTATATCTATTTAATTAGCAATGATCTTTATCTCTTAATGTGAAAGTTATTGTCTAATGCCATTGCAAATACTAAAGGCTAAAGGAGGCTTTTTAGTATTTCTTGTAGAGCATATGTGCTAAAGGTGACTCTCAGTTTTTGGTTACCTGTGAATATTTGATTCCTACTTTGGTTTTTAAAGGCTAGTTTTGCTGTATATAAAATTTTTAATTGACTGTCTTTTTCTTTCACCACTTTGAATATGTTATCCCACTGCCTTGGGGCATCCATGGTTTCTGATTAGAAAGCAGCCTCTAATCTTAGCATTTCCTCTACTTGATTAATGCATTTCATTTGCTGCTTTCAAGATTTTGTCTTTCAATTGCTTATTATGTTTCTAGGTATAAGATTGAATTTAACCTATTTGGAGTTTATTTTACTCATTGACTGTTTAAATTAGTGTGTTTTATTAAACTTGGAAAGTTTTTTGCCTTGTTTTCTTCAAACATTTTTTCTACCTTTTTCTCTGCCTCCTCTCATTCTGGGGTCCAATTGTGTGTTCGTTAGCATTCTGAATGGTGACTCATGGATCTCTGAAACTGTTTATTTTGTTTTCATTTCTGTTTCCTCCTATTATTATTATTGTTATTTATTATTGTTATTATTATTTTGGATTATAAAATCTCAATTTCATTCTCTTAAAATGTTCTGGATCTTTCTTCTGCCAGTTTAAAGCTGCTGTTCAGATCTTCAATTCAATTTTTTTTTAACTTCAATTGCACTTTCCACCTCCAGCATTTAGTCCTTTTTAAATCATTTATTTATATATTGATATTCTCTATTTGATGAGACATCATTCTCATACATTTCTTTCATTCTTTAGATAATTGCTCTCAAACTTTTCTTTTCATCTTTAGATGATGTGGCTTCCTTTGTTTTTCTGAGCATATTTAAAGTAGCTGATTTAAGTTTAAATTAGTAACTCCAGTATCTAGTCTTCAGAGGCAATGCTTGCTCACTGTTTATATGTTTTTTTTCAGTATAGTACATACTATTAATATTTTTCTTTGCAGCCCATATTTTTTTTTGTGTTAATAATTGAGTATTTTAAATAATACAATATGACAACTCTGACAAGATTTTCCCTCCTCCCTTTTTGATTTATTATTGTTGTTTGCATGTTTACCAACTTTACTCAAATGAGTCTGAATGCATTTTTCTTTTGTTTCTGTAGCCACTTAAGTCTCTGCTTGGTTAGCTGAGTGTTCAGCTGATAACTGGACAGAGATTTCTTTGAACAGCTAAAACTAGTAAGTTTCCTAGTTTTTCTAAGAGGCTCTGTGTGTATGTTTAGGCATGCCTACAACTCTCAGCCAGTATGTTTACAACTATACCTTAGCCTTTACAAGTCATGGGCAGAACCTCAAAGTTAGCCAGAATTGAGGTTTTAGGAGCTTTATGTTTTTCCTGAAAATGCATACTATTTTGAGCATGCATACACCCATATATACATATATATACATATATATATATATATATATATATATATATATATATATACACACACACACATATATATATATACACACATATATATACACACACACACACACATATATACATATATATCCTTTTACATTCCTTGGAATATGTTGGACTTATAAATTTCCATATGTATATCTCATTTTCCAACTTTTCCTTTTGAACCTTTTGATTAGCCTATTGTTTTTCAAAATTATTATCCACTGCCTCCAACAATTCAACAGTTGTTCAACAATTCAACAATTGCCTCTGATTCTTTTTGACAAATATCTCAAAGGAGAAGACTGGGGAACCTTGGAGTAATATCCAATGAACATGGCCTTTCAAGTAGGATCTTCCTGAAAATCAAAGATAAGTCAAATAATGGCAATTCTCTGAGAATGAGGATTCAAATGTGCTCCAATACTATTTTGCCTCCTCCCATTTCTGCTAACTTGCTGATTTTCAATGCAAGTGAGATTGTTAGGTTTTAAGGCTACTGAAAAATGGGAAAAGGAGAATTACTTGTTCATCCTAGTGAAATTCACCTTTGTTTTCTTGAATAAATACTTTATGATTGGTAAAAGGCTTTGGTTAACTTGAAAAGTTTTAAAAGGTTGATTCTGACCTTTTTTGTCAGTGTTCTCATTGTTTTCATGATAGAAAGAGTTTTCAAGTGATGTTACTGTGCATGTCATTCTTGCAAATTTATTCCTTAAGAAAACATTGTATGAGCCCACTAAATTATTTATATTTTGTTTATATAAAGTTAAATCTTAGTTTTATTTTAAACTAAACAAGGGATCCGTAACATATGATTTTGATATTGCAAATAGCCCATGAGAATTTTTATCAAAGCTAAAGTAGATATTACTCTTTGGTAGTGGAGAATATAAATCTATAAGGTAATATCTAAGATGATGAATTTTGCAAATATCTTATAGTTCTTATAGACTTATCTCTTTTTTTATACATTTTATACTTTATCTTTACTTAGAAAATAAATAAACCACTACTAACTTAGTCTCCCTTTATTGAAAATGAGAACCTAGAGTCTATAAAATTTTTAAAGACTGATGCAAATTTAGGGGTTAAGGGTATTATGTAATATTAACCAGTTTGTTTGTTTGATGTCAATTGACAAAAGAGTATAAAATAAAGACCACAACAGTACTCATTTCTGACTAATCTTTCTCTGAAAAAAACACTGTGGCTTATGGTCAGAATTTACATTAAAAAATTAAAACTTCACTTACGGGTAGACTATAAAACTGAAACGAACAAAGAAACAAAAACTCATGGGCACAATCAATAATAGCTTAGTGGTTACCTGAGGGTAAAAGGGGAGGTGGGTGGGAGAGATGGGTGGGGGGGTAGGGAGGGGAAATCAAACACACGGTGATGGAAAGTGAGCTGATTCTGGGTGGTGAACACATAGTGTGATGTGTATAGACAGTGTAATGTAGAATTGTACACCTGGAAACAACGTAATTGATATCAATTAATGTCACCCCAATAAATTTAACAAAAATAAATAAATAAATAAATAATAAAAGGCAAAAAAAAAATAAAACAAAGAAACATATAAAAATAAATTCATAAAAAGCAAATGGGCAGCACAGTAGCACATGTGTACACTTACTTAAGTTAGTCATATGAATGAAGTCTATCAAAATTTTCTCTATGTTCTTTATTGTTCTCCAATTCCAAATCTATCTGATCTCTTAATGATAAATTTCTAGGTTTTTGAAACTTTTTACTATGATTTCAGGTGAGTTTGGGCATATAAAAAGTGGTGATTCTTGCCACTGTGTAAAAATTTACCTTAAAAAATGATGGGCCCATGTTCACTGAATGAATAAGGAATTGAACATATAGAAAAACACATCAGGATAACATTTTTCTATTTTCTATTTTAAAAACTGAACTCATGGAAGCCGGGATGTCTCAACAGGTTGAACACTTGCTTTGCAGCTCTGAGGACTGAGGATCAAGTCCTGGCCCCAGCCAGTACAAACCCATATGCTGGATGTCCTGCCCATGTGCGAGGCCCTTGATTTGGTTGCCCCACCACCACCACCACCACCCTGAGTTTGGTCCCTGGCTCAAAGGTGTTGCCTCCCATGCATGTGGCCCCTGCCCACCTGTGTGGAATGAAACCATGTCAAAAACAGATGACATACAACTATGGAGACTGCTCTTGGCTCTCCCTCTTCTCTCTGTCTCTTTCTGTCTTTGTCAAAAACAATAAAACAAATCTTTAAAACAAACCAAAACTGAACTATACTTCCAGAAAATAAATTGCCAGTTCCTAGATAGAATTTAAATATATTAGCTAACATATTAAAAATGTAAATGTATAAATATTTACTTAAAAATATTCAGCTAAGGCCAATGAAAGTCATTTCTTTCATATTCCACACAAAACCCTGAAATTATTAATCAATTGTCCAAAAATAAAGACCTCTTCAAATCTTCAATAATTTTTTAGTTTTGGTACAGCAGATAAAAATGATTACAGTGTCATTCATTTAAGTTCCCTAGTATTATTAGAATTTTTCTTTTTCTGTGTGATATCAAGGATATCAATACCCACCCAGCAAGACATGTTTTATTTAAATTTATGTCAGAATAAAAAAATGTATATCATGTGTCTAGGTTTACTATAGATAAAAATTGGAAAACATAGAATTGAGAATGTGTAGGATAAAAGCAATTTTTTATGGATCAGAAAAATAATAAGAATTTAATATGGGGTTGAATTTTTCAGCATCATTACTGGGAAGGCTGATGCAAATTTCTGTGGTCAGTCCCTTCATACATGCACATTAATGCACAGATACATCAGAACAAAATATCAGTTTTCTGCATGTTGTTCTGCACTATAAAAATTGGAAGGAAGGAAGGAAGGAAGAAAGGAAAGAAGCAATAATCCACAGTAAGTTCTGAGGGTGAGATTCTAAATGCTTAAGTTCCAGCTGTGTCTACATGCATTCATGTAATTCTATAATACATATTACTATAAATATAATTCTATAATACTATCACAAATCACTTTCTGATTATTGATGTAACTTTAAATGTTACAGATATAAACACCTTGGATATAATCTTTTAGATTTCTGCATGCTGTGCAATAGAACATTAACATTACAAGAAACAAATTTTTCAAGATCCTAAGAAGTATTTAATGTCAAGGACTCAAGTCTCACAATTCTCAAGTCAGTATTTTTTGTACCATATCAGTTTATATAGGCAACATCAAAAGTTTTGTAGAGACGCATAAAATACATAATGGCATTTCTGAAGAAAATAGGAAATAAATAACGAGTTGATAATTATTTGTCATGCTCAATAGCAATAGGAACTCAATAAGTTGTGGCCATTGGTGAAGGTCTGTGACATAGGTTTAATCTAGCCAGTCCAATAACCAGGAACATTACTACTCTTTTCAATCATCTTTATTCAATAAATTCAAGTATTTTCTGTGTTTATGGCTGCTTTAATATTACTGTTATCCCCATATCATTATTTATTCAATTAGTGTTTTGATCATGTCATGCATAAACTTTATTGGAATTATTAAATATCAAATTTATGAATATTGGCATGATAGGAAATCTGAACATTTAAATAAAAAATCTGCCTTCAATTTTATCCCAGTCAATGCTTATTGTGATAAAACATGCTGAGGAGGTTTTATAAAAGCCACACTGTCTAAATTGACTGAATGCCTGTATGAATATATATGGAATAGTAAACAAAGTTCTTACATTCAAAACTTAAGCTATAGTTGCCACACAAATGTTAAACTCTGTAAAAATTAGTTATTTCCATTCATAAGCATTGGTTACATTTGATATTCCACAAACATTTCTATCTTTGGTTTAAAATTAGCTTTGAAAATGACCTTTTCCATTATTTCAGTCTGTAGTCATTTCCTCACTAATCTTAGTATATTTTCAAAATGGCAAATGTCTTAAGTATTATTTGTCTTTTTTTTTTTTCTCGAGGACAGAACTTTTCTTCTCTTTTTTTTTAAATTTATTTATTTATTTATTTATTTTTGACACAGAGAGAGAGAGATACAGAGACAGAGACAGAGACAGAGAGAGAACTGAACTGGAGGAGCTCCCAGTTCAGCATATGGTTCCACACGGGCCGGGGCTGGAATTCGATCCCTGGTCCCTGGGCGCTGCAAAGTGAGCGCTTAACCCACTGAGCCACCCTGGCTTCCCCTTATATATTTTTATTTATTTATTTTTGACAGAGAGAGAGAGAGAAAGAGAGAGAGAGAGAGAGAGATACAGAGACAGAGAGAACTGAACTGAGGGAGCTCCCTGTTCAGCATATGGTTCCGCATGGGCAGGGGCCGGGATTCGATCCTCCGTCCTGGACGCTGCAAAGTGAGCGCTCAACCCACTGAGCAATCCTGGCTTCCCCAGAACTTATCTTAATGTGACCACAAAAATATATGTATGTATGTGTATACATACGTGTATGTGTGTGTGTGTGTGTGTGTGTGTATACACTTCCTTGTAAGAAAATGTTTTTCAAGCAGTCTTTTCTGCCAAAGCCCCCAAATGACTTTTACTAAAATATACATAAAATGAGTGTGCACAATTTGTTTTTGGCAAGAAGAAAATTAGAATGAATAAAAGTTTGAAATAAAATCATTTTTAAATAACAAGACAGGATGAATTGAAATAAATAAAAACTTGTTTTTAATTATTTTTATTCTCCCCTGGGCTTCTTAAGCAGAAGGTCCTGGCTTGGAACTCTTTATAGTTTTCCTTCCTCAGTGTATAGCGCAGTCTTTGGCACATCATGAAGGCTCAATAAATATTTGGTCAATGAATGAATGTGTAAGTAAAAAAAATAATCACATACACAATTAACTACACTCCAATTAATTTCTTATATGTGCCATTACCTATTCTTGTTTCAATTTTATGGAAGAGTGACTACTAGAATCCCTTTTAGAAATTTCAACCAGAATGATTCACATCTGATTCAAATCAGAAGAACAATCAATTTGGCACCATTCTAAGAGTTCTCAGATGTTAAAGGTGACAAAATGGGCAGAACTCCTCCTAACAGATTATGGATACCATGTGTGACAGAATTAAGTGGAAAAATGTTTGTAGAAATGCTGAAGTAGAAGGCATGTCATGCCCATGTGGTTTGGCTGCAGGACACAATGCATTCACTGACATGATGGCAAAGTTGGGTGGCATATCATGTACGGCATATGGCAGGATTCTGCTTCAGCAAATGCATAACACATGCCAAAAAGTGGTGTAGTTTATATTAATTATTCTGTTGTTTTTTTTTCCTTTCAAGTTTTCAAAATTAATATTAAGGATTTCTAGCAATCCAAAAAGGAACACAAGTTCAAACACATACTTTATCTTGCTCAACATTGAATTGCCACATTCATGATTTGTCCACTTTAAAAATTGCATATGTACACATTATTTCTGAAAATGTAAACTAAGAAAAATACAGAAAGGAGAAAATTATTTCATATTTAGTCAAAACAGAATAGATCACTTTCATAATTTTAGGTGTACATATGTATACTAGTGCATATGTTTTCAAATTCTACTTCTTTATGTTCATGTGTTCAACAAAACTTTGTTGAGTGCATGTGTTAGAAGTATTTGAATAAGCAAAGAAACATAAGTTAATAAGTTTGTTTTTTTTAGGAGCTGCACATAATTTAGTATTTATAGAGCACAGTATACAGAAATATGGCAATATGTAGAAGGCAGGAGCCAGAAATCCATTATATGTTATGTGGAGATTAGCTTTTATACTGACGAGGGTACAAAACCATCGAAGTATTTTAAGTACAGAGTGATGATCAGATACATGTATTAAAGACAACAATCTGCAGCAATCTCAAGACTAGGATGAGCACATAAGAGAATGATGGCATTCCAGGCTGCTGTAATAGTCTCAGTGGTAATAACAGGGACCTAACTAAGGCACTATAACTGGAGATGGAAAGGGAAGAACTGTGCTTAGAGCCATGCTGGCAATAGAACTAGGGAGGACACAGTAACTGGCTGGAAGCCTCTGGGCAAGAGAGAGAGGTAGTTTGTGATAATTTCAAGAGTTATTTCTTGGTGAACTGGTTAATGTAGGGAAAAAAAGATGTGCAATAAATTTATTAAATAAATAATACATAAAAATTTGGAGATTTTGAATTTGGTGGGCCTATGGGTTTACATAATTAGATATCTAGTAAGGAGTTAATGTGTTAACTCCTCAAGGAGTTAAACTTTATCTAGGAGGAAAGATGACTTAGATTGGAGATAAACACTTTTTCTTTCAGTCATTTTTTAAAATTCAACCATTATAGTTGTATCATGCAAAACATAATTTAAACCAAAATAAAATTACATATATCTTTTAAGATTAAATACTTAATACAGTGAGGTATATTGGGATGGCTCAGTGGGCTGAGTGCTCATTCGCAGCCCTGGGGTCCAAGAATCAAATCCTGGCCCTGGCGCTGGCCCTGAACCGTGCAAACCCATATGGTGAACTGAGGTGTGCCCCCAGTTTGGTTCTCGTTGGGGTGAACTTCCTATTTGGGAGGTCCCTCTGCCAGTTCCTGCCCTGTACAGCCCCACACCCACCTGTGGAATAAAACTATGTAGAAAACCAATGGCATACAACAATGGAGACTGCTCTGGGCCCTCCCCCTTCTCTCTGTCACTCTCTCTCCCCACTCTCTGTCTAAAACAATAAAAAAGTATTAGAAAAGAAAAGGACATTTGTAGTTATCTAATCATATTAAGATATTTAAAGGGGGCTACCTTGAGAATTTTCAATCACTCATTCATTCAAGCTAAACCTTAGACTGAATCACATTTTACTGACAGTGCTAGGTACTTTTCTGGTTGCTAGATATATAATGTTGAACAAAAGAGAATCATCTCCTGTTTTCTAGGAGCTATAATTTCAGTGGGAGGGCATAAAATAAAATGTGAGCAAACATATACTAAAACTTAAGGTTGTAATTAGTTCAAGGAATAAAAATGAAATAGCATGGAGACAGTAACCAACATGGATGTGATACGAGATCATATATGATTGAATTGATGGAAAAATTTCTCCAGTTCTGCATATAGCGTTCTACTCCAAAAGATAAGAATGGGCAAAGCCCTCCCTACCAAGTGGAAAACAGAAAAGTGTTTTTAGCTTGTCTGGGAGGAGATCAGAGAGCAAGAAAAATGGCAAATAAATGAATTTAGAGAAGAAAGAGGCTCCCACGCAAAATAAAATGTTAAACATTTTCTATTTTGTTTACTACTGAGAATCATGAACAGCATGCAGCTGACACTTGAACCACACCAGTTTAACTGTAGATTCACGTATATGTGAATATTTTTCACTAAATATAGTAAAGGTATTTCCTCTTTCTTATTATTTTCTTAATAACATTTTCTTTTCTCTAGGATACTTTATTGTAAGAATAAAGTATATAACATATATAGCATAGAAAATATGTGCTAATCAACTGTTTATTTTATTGGTAAGGCTTCCAGTCAATAGTAGAGTATTAATAGTTAAGTTTTTTGGGAGTCAAGAGTTATATACAAATTTTTAACTGCATAGGGGTGGTGGAGTCATTGCACCTAACCCCTGTATTGTTCAAAGATTAACTGTACCTTTCACCACCTGTGGTCACTTGTTATTCTTGAGGTTCATTTTATCCTTGCCATCTTCAGTACTCTGGGATGGATAAAATATTCTTGGTAGTAAGAAGTTGTATCCTCTTAGGAATAGAATCTGAAAGAAGATTGAAAATTGTGGAGAGGTAGCAGAGGCATGTCCCAAACTGATGTCTGTAATGACTGTGCAATGTGTCAGTTTCTCTAGGCTAAACAACACTCCCAAGAACTCCATTTTTAGTGTGCCTGGATGGGGTAGAAAAGACAGTTCAAAAAATATTCTCTTGAAACTGTTTGAAGAAGAAAGGAAAGCAAGTTATTTTGTATTGCTCATGCGCGCGCGCTTGTGCGTACACACACACACACACACACACACACACAATCTTATAGGTGCCGCTCTGAAAAGATTTTGTACATGTAATTAAAGTTTATAATCGGTAATTTTAATTTAACAGATTATATACTTGGGTATAACCGAGTTATCTGTTAGTCCTATAAAAAAGAACCTAAACCTTCCCTAAGAAGGAGAAAGAGTGGACAATTAGTGGGAAACAGGCATCAGTCCTTGTTCATAGGGTTTTAATCTGCTTGTGATTCTTTCTTCTTGATTACCTGCTCTTTGAACCAAACATTTCTGCACTTCTTTTCATCTCTTGATATAACATAACTTTATTGAAACAATTAATCCCCATTGATAGGAAACATTAAAACCTGATATGAGATATTAAAACCTGAATTTGTCACTTGAGAGTTGGATCTGTCTAATATAGAATTTTTCTTTGCATTGCTTTATGTCTTAATATACACTGTCATTTTTATCTGGCATTCACATTTATTTACATGAAAGGCATTATCATTAGAGTTTGGTACAAATATAATTTATTTTCTGTATCTCTAAATGGTATTCTGTGAGTATTTCTATACATGAATTTTTCAATATATTGCTAAAAAGGTAGCTTTTACTGTAAGAGAATTATAATTCAAAACTATTTCAAAAAAGCACTTGCTTAAAAATGTTAAAAATGGAGGTCATTATATAAAATTGACTCCAAATGGCTTCCTAGTCAAAGACAGATAATTAAGTGCTTCCCTAAAGAAAGTGGTATATTAAAAAACTAATCTCCATGGAATTGGTAACCTTTCTGAATTTCAGTGATTTTTCCATTCTTATATTGGATTATACAACTTGGAAACCTCCAAATAATATCAGAAAATCCACAGGCCCTACTGACAGCTGCTTGGACAGCTAAGCAAAGGAAGAAAAATGAAGACTTAAAAACAAAACAAACAAACAAAAAAACTCTATCTTGATTTTACTATCAGGATTTTAAGGCAATTTTGAAAGCTTGAGAACTTTCTGGAACATTTCAGCTATACGAGTGGGGAAAGAAACAACAACAACTATAATTAAAAAGGAGGTGGCTTGAAGCAGGGACAGGAAGGAACATGTGAGGACAGGCAGTACATCAGTGCCACATATGAAATGTTAGTTCAGAAAAGAAAGGAATCAATTAGCCTAAAATTTCTGAAACCAGTTTGGCATAGTTTTAAAAACAAAAGGAAATCATCCTGCAGAAATGCAGTTCATTGTTGAGAAGAGATGAGCAATGAACAATGAATTCCATCAGTTTTGTAAGCAACATTTCTTCCTCATCCAGTAATATCCATTATTAATGAGCACTGTTTCTGAGTGTGAAAGAACTGTTTGAAAAAAGTTAAAATAGCCTATTGGTTGTGATTGACATTGTCATTTCTTTTATTTTGCTGTTGGCAAGAGGCATCCCTGTAGACTTATGTGCATCTGGACATTACTAACATTCTCCTTGTTATGCACTCTGGGCAGCTGTGATATGGAAATTTTCAGCATTGTATTTTATGGTTTATTTTTCAGCTTTTACATTGTGTTCTGTTTCAAACTGTGTAAGTCAAGCCTTTTTGTATGCAATGATCAATCAGAAAAATTATATTTTCTAATCTGACTTTTCTCCAAATTAAAAAAAAAAAAAAGCATTTATTCGAATTTCAGAGATGTACAATTGTTGTCTGCTAGCCAGGAACTTATTTAGATCTATGTCTATTCATGGTATTTCTTTCCTACCCTCCAGTTTTCAATGCTGATTAGGTTTTCAATCATTCTGTTGCAAAAAGAGAACTGTAGCTACTATGTACCTACTGTTCGGTAATATCACAGCACTAACTCACCCACATAATGCCTTTTAATCAGCAAAATTAAAGGTAACAAATTGAAGGATTAGAGGAGTAATGAATCCAAGAAAAAATTAAGTGCTACATCCTCTTGACTTTTAAATATGCCTGTAACTACAATTCTTTTTTCCTCTCAGATGCCTTGCTTCTCCTTTTTCACAGCCCATATGCACACCCACTCAGAGATCTGTGTTTCTAAGTTGCTGACTTACTTCATATGAGCATACCACATGTTGATCTGTTTCTCTGTACATGAATAGTCTATCAGTGAAATGGGGACTAGAACATTTTCAGTCCGCTAATGTGGAGTCATTAATAACGTAGGTGCCACACAATGGCCCCATTCATTCTCTCTGTATCTCTCTCTCTCTCTCTCTCTCTTTCTCTCTCTCCCAATATTCTACTTCCTGTTCTGTCAAATGTCTCAAGGGTCCTAAAATTTATCTTAAAAAGGAAGCTCAAAAGTATGCTTTGTCTCTTGTGATATTACCAAATATAATACAAAAATAGTGGGTGTAGAAGGTTCGTTGTAAAAATAAAATAGATTGTTCTGTTTCAGTACTTTGTGGTGCCTCAGAGGCAGATGAACTCTCCTAAAGCTGAAATAAAACATGATTCCCTAAGAAAGACATTATAATTATATGGTTCTCTTAAAATAATGTTATTTTAGAATATTTTCACTTCACAGACTGTCTGCTGTTATCAGTCTTTTATGGAACATATTTTGGAAAATTCTAATTTAATTGCATCTCCCTATTAAGCACAGAATTATACTAATGGGACCTACTCTAGGGAAAAATAAAGGAAATTACTTCTTACTATTTTAATACACAGTGTGGTATGGCGATTAACAGCAAACTGACTCTGGAGTTTCTACTTCCGGGGTTCAAATACAAGCTTCATGAGTTCTTAACTGTATGATATTTTACTTAATTTTGGCTACAGAAAAAATAAGAAAAAATAATAGTAACATAGATATAAAACTATGTACATAAAGTGGCAGGCTATAATAATTGCAACTCACTTTCCCAAAATATTTGCATCTAAAGTACATCATCCCTCTTATATTAGCAAGTCATGTTATGGTTATGTTATATGGTACAGTATGCTTTATACAGGATGTCTTAGATACAGAGAACTTTCCAGGCACTATTATTGTAATGAGTCCCAAATTGACCATCAAATTTCATACACTCTTATTTTTAGTAATTAAGTAGGTAGTTTTATGAATTAGCATAGCATGCTGCATGCTATAACAGTCAGTACATTTTTAAATGCAGTCTCCAGGAGGTGGTGCATTTCCTTGTTAGTTAAGGCCTGTGTTAGAAAGTTCAAACCCATCATCAATGTTAAGCAGAAGGCTCTTAAGAGCCATTCAATTCTAACTGTGGTGACATAAATTTATTTAACACATTTTTACTGCATACCTATCATATATCAGTCACTGTTGTAATTAAATCAGGAAACAAATATAATATATATATATATATATATATATATATATATATATATATATATTCAAGAGAATTAAGGAGAGCAATGGGTGAAAAAAATTAAAACTGAATGGGTAATGTGAAAGAGGATGACAGAAGTGTGAAGAATTGCATGTTGGGAAGTCAGGAGAAGCAACTGAAAACGTAACACTTGACCTGGAATGTCAGTGAAAAAAGAACGACGAGAGCAATGAGCTATCATCAACAATGAAGCAGGAATGTACCTGGAGTCTGAGAAAAAGAGTGGAAAATATTGAGAATGGATCATAAGAAGATGGGACAGAAAGTCTAGAAGGTGAGAATGAAAAGAAATTATAGCATCCTCATTAAAAAAAAAGAAAGAAAGAAAGAAAAAGAAAGAAAGAAACCCTCTAGAGAACTGACTAAAGGAGGAGTAAAGATAGAATATGAAAACACTAAAATCACTTTGGCAGTTTTAACAGTGATGCATGCCAGAGAGTAATGTGAGTTGGATTAGGATGCAAGCAATAGAAAAACAATGAAATATCAGATTTGGCATCTATTTTAGAAGTAAAATTTACAGGATTTATGGACAAATTGTTATGAGATGAAATGGAAAGGAGGAACCAGAATGAGGCCCAAGTGTTAGCCTAAGAATCAGTTGAATGGTAATACAATTCTCTGGCCTGGATGAGACTTGAGGAGTGGTAGACGTAAATTCAGTGTGCTGCTTTGGTCACAATAGTTTTAAATGACTACCAGGCATCCAAATGGAGAAGTAAGGTTGGCAGATGGCTATACCATACAAGTTGGAGCTCAGTGAAGACATCGAGGTAAAACATCTATATTAAGAAGCTACTGTAGGCCAGGTACTGTGCTGATTGCTAGGAATAAAATGGTGAGAAATATAATATATGTAGTTGGCAGAATTCTAAGGTGGCCCCCAAGATCTCTGCTTTTGATGTGTATATCCCATATAATCTCTTCCTCTTGAGTATGGGTGTCAACTGTAAATATCATTGCTATTGCCCTCATAATTATTCTAAATTATATAGCAGTTTGTTTTTGAAAAGGGAGATTATCCTCGGTGAGCCTGACCTAATCAGGGGCTCTAAAATGGAGTGGACTTTCCCTGAAGAGAGAGAACATGTGTGTTCAATCAAGGTAAGAGAGCTTGGAAGTCTTTGAGAGCGCTAATAGAAGAAGCCACATCTGAACGACTTGAGAGTAGACTCAGGAAGCTGAGAGCTGTGTTTGGCCAACAGCCAGCAATAAACACAGGAATCTCATTAATAAAGTCATAAAAAAATAAATTCCCCCAATAATCGAAGAAAATTTGGAAACAGCCATAATTGAGTCTCCAGATGAGGACATGTCCAGTTAACACCTTGATTTCACTTTGGTGAGAACCCAGCCATACTCTGTTGGATTTCTGTGAGATAAAGTATTTGTGTTTTTTCAAGCCTCTAAATTTGTGGTAATTTCTCACACATCAGTAGAAAACTAATACAATGTCTTTTATCTGTTTCATGGAGTCTACAGTTTACTAGAAAATATGAAGGAGAAGTAGAACAGATAAATACTATACATTTTCTTTTTTAAAAGAAGGTTCTATATTTTGTATAAATATGGATATTACATGGCATGGAAATAAACTTTTATGCCAGAATAGATGGATGTAATGGGAATATACTACTAATGTCCAAAAAAGAGACCTCAGATTACTGTAGAGGTAGTGGAGATGGAACAAAAAGGACATATTTAAGAAGCAATATGAAGCACTATTGAGAGACTAAAGCAATAAAGATGAAAGAAGATGGGCGTTCACATTACACTAGCCCCTTTCCACAGTACTGGATAGACCCTTAAGTCTACCACCTTCTCGAGCATTGGGTTCTAGCTATAATAATAGAAAAATTGGAAAGAAGACCATTTATCAAATGGCCTACTTTTCTTTATATGAGTATATTTGCATTATTTATACCACTTTCAAATTTCATATTATCACCATTATGTTATATTTTTTCTCAATGTTGTATAGTACAGGAATCAATTATCATAGTGACAATGCCCAAATAACTTGTGAGTAGTTATATATACTATTATTGCTAGACTCCAATGATGTTCAACTACCTAAATGGCCCATCAAATTGCAACACAATTGATAACTTTTGAGATTTACTTTCTAAATACTCATATCATAGATTATTAATTTTGAATTTGTTCTATCTGTCAATCCACAAAAATTATGCACTTAAATAATTAAACAAATATTACATATTTTGTTTGTAATTTTATCTGTTTAATAAGTAAGATTCTCTTTCTTGGTCCTCAAATGTGAAAATCAATTTAACTATCTACAAATGTGGCATAAACAGTCACAGGGATGTAAAGTACAGCATAAGAAATATAGTCAACAATATTGTAATAACTATGTATGGTGTCAGATGGGTAATAGACTTATTGGGGATATGACTTCATAAGTTATACAAAAGTCTAACCACTATTTTATGCATCTGAAACTAATATAATATTGTATGTCAACTATAAAAGTTAAAAAATAATTAAAATATTGTGGGATAGTTTTTTCCCACAAAGACGTAAGAAATTACAGTGATCCCTCGTTTTTTGCGGTTAATGGGGACCAGAACCTTCCGCGAAAGCTGAAAAACCGTGAAGTAGGATTTGCCCCTAGGAATTTTCGTGTATGCGGGTACAAGAATGTTTTAAATATGTAAACAGTATTCATATTTTACTCATTTAAGACAAACATTACAACAGTATACGTATTTACTTAAACGTGTCAGTGCTAATTAATAAGGTTAATGACAAAACCTTATACAGTAATAAACATTAATCAACATTGCTTTCTGAGAGAGGCGAAGAGTCTTGTGTGGGAGGCGGAGGAGAGGCTCTCACGTGACTCGTAGAAGCGTTAGGCTCACTCGGAGACTCTTCTGCTGGAGGCGCTGACGGGAGAGCCGGGGGCGCTGACGGGAGAGCCGGGGGCTTTACCTTGGAGAGAAACATGGTGATGGGCAGTTGTTGTCTTTGTTTTTTCTTTTCCTTCAAAATTCCCCTGTACAAGGACATAACCCCGTCAACGCGATGGCTGAACTCGACAGCTCGAACCCTATTGTCGTCAATGTCTTGTGCAAATTGTTGCATCGCTCTTGCCATGTTGCACAATTGTTGCAGATTCTCCAGGGTAAGGCCACGCTTTTCAGTTTCTTCTTCGT
>PVKE010024118.1:0-24070 GCA_004027555.1 Craseonycteris thonglongyai | reverse complement strand
AGAGAGAGAGAGAGAGAGAGAGAGAGAGAGAGAGAGAGAGAGAGAGAGAGATGATAGATAGACACAGAATAAATAAACGGACAGACAGATAGACAGGAATATGGAATGTTTTCAGAAAGGCAACATTTGAGCTGGGTCTTGAGAGAGGAATGAATGTTCACCAGGATATGAAGGTTGAAAGAGAAGTCCAATAGATAGAGGACCATGGAATGAATCATGGCAGAATTAAAGTGTGCGCCATGTTTGCTGAATGCTAAGAAATCTGCACAAAATTTGCAAGGGAAAAGGTGGAGTTGGAGCTGAGGTGTATATTTTTTAAATGAAGATTGCTATAGGCTTTGTATGTCCTTCTTCTGAAATGTATTCGTTAAGCAGCGGAGTATCTTCCTAGGTTTTAAAGAGGAGAAGATGTGGTGGTACTGACAGGCATGGTTTCTGTGCTTAACAATTGTTACTTAAATCAGGGATGTCCAATCTTTTGGCTTCCCTGGGCCACACTGGAAGAAGAAGAATTGTCTTGGCCACACATAAAATATACTACAACTAACTATATCTGATAAGATTAAAAAAAAAAAAAAAAGGTTGCAAACAGATCTCATAATGTTTTAAGAAAGTTTACAAATTCGCATTGGGATGGGCCACATTCAAAGCCATCCTTGGATTGCATGTGGCCCATGGGCCGTGGTTTGAACAAGTTTGATTTAAATAGTTCAGTCAAGTGAGGAAGATGAATAGGGATGAACCCAGGTGACATATTTGGATAGACATAAGAGGCTTGACTATAATTTGCTACAGAAATTGAGGTACTGACATTATCAAGAATATATGGGTATTCAAGTGATTGCTATTCTACAATGCTGTACAATTGCTCCAAAATGGAGTCGATAAGGAGAGCAGGTTTGCTTTGAAAATCCATAAAGCAATATATCGCAAGGATTAGGAATGTAGGTAAAGGATTGAAATTGCTTGGATTAGAAAGGAACACCCATAACTTACATGATTTTGCAACCTAAATATGTTGCTCTGTGAATTTTGGCAAATTAAGCTCTCAAGTCTTATCAGTTTCCTCCCATGTCTCACATGCCAGATATGGATAATAACAATCCCAACTCTTATAGGGTCACTGTAGAGTTAAAAGAGTGGATGCACATAAACTTCTTTAGACCTCACACATATGTGGTAGTTACTATTACTATTTTTTTTAAGTTTTTATTTATTTATTTTATTAATTTTTTGACAGAGAGAAAGAGATACAGAGACAGAAACAGAGAGAGAGAACTGAACTGGGGAACTCCCCAGCTCAGCACATGGTTCTGCACGGGCCGGGGCCGGGATTCGATCCTCGGTCCCCGGCGCTGCAAAGTGAGCGCTTAACCCACTGAGCCATCCCAGCTTCCCCACTATTACTGTTAAGTTGTCATTTGTGTATTAAATGTCAGCCAGTAGGCTGACTGCAGCCTACTTTCAGACTGCAATTTAAACTTTATTAGTAGTTGTTCTTTAAATCCTATGAAAATATTCTTCAAAGTGTTGTTCAACCCTGAGTAGTCTGGAAAAATAACTTCCAATATTCCAGTTAAGTTTCAAAGTTCTGTAAATTTATTAACATAAATCTAGTAATAAATTCATTTTAGAACTACTAATTTTGTGCTTTATTATTAATGCAATCCAGCTCCTACACTAATTTTTTTTTTTTAACTAAGATTTTACTTCATTCCTTGGAGTAATGTCACCTCAATTAAAAGCAGTTTTAGTCTTCATCACCAATAACACGGTATTATGCATAACAGTTTCCTCATTTTCTATTATAGGCTGCTGAATCATAAGAATTGTATTTCCACTTCAGGTTAATCATAATAATAGAATCCCAGTGCCTAATTTTGGTTAATAATTTATTCTTATATTTTATTTCTGTAGTATATACACGTCTCAAATTTCAATCCATCTCTCTCCCTCCCTACTATCTTTTTAAAATAAAAGCAGGCTGTACTACATTGCTTATACATTTCATTTGAAGAAAACCTATGCATCCATAGTGGTACACGAAAAGACAACCAGAGAAAGTAGTAAGGAAGAAAATAAATGAGAAAGTTTTTCTTAACATGAAATGGCAGCTAATAAATTGATAGAATTATAAAACCACCAGTTTACAAGTCCCAATATAGTATTTGATTTAGACAAAGATCATTAATGATAGAGAAAACCATTAATTAAAAGATTATTGATTTTCAAAGTATCATCCAGGAGATTTATTTTGAATTCTAGAGAAAAAGGGTATCTTTAAAATAGAGAAATATAACAGACATAATTTTAACAAAGGGTCCATGTTAGCATCATTAGTAATGTGCTTCCTGGTATAATGTAATAAGATTTATACAATGTTAACAATAAAGTATTCTTGCAGCTATCTTTAACCTGAACCTAATTATTTAAAAACAACTAGATTAAGTATACAATATAAGATATGCCAAAGGATGACTAGCTTTAACTTTTCAAGAATATTTATGACATGTAAAACTAAGAACAATAGAGAGAGAAAAAAGACAAGTAATGTGTATAACTAGCCATGTAAGGGTCACTGAGCGCAGAGTACATGAACATGGCATGTAAGCAAAAGTTTCTACAAAGCAATAACATCCAGAATGAGTGAAAGCTGAGTGAATGGAAAACAAAAGATGTTCACTCCAGCATAGAGGCAGCATCTATAGGTCTAGAGTAAAACACAAAGACCAAAGGCTGATGGCAAAATAAGATGCTGAGAGGTCAACGAGAATGCATCCAGTGGGGACAACCCAGGAAGCAGTAAGACTAGATGGGAGCTTGTTCAATATTCTAATGAGAGAATGTAATGGCATGGATAAGGTACTGTTGACGGGCATAATAAGAACTGAACAGATTATAGATATTGAGGAGGTAGACTTTGTCTCGTTTGCTTTTGTCCAGACAAAAGAGGTGGTAGAAAGTGGGTAGTTTCTGAGGAAAAGACATTAAGAAGGAAAATGAATGTGTAGGCCCAGAGAGACAGGACTACAATGTTCTGCTTGGTCAAGGGCAGCTCACCATAACATGGGGTCTGCATTGGGGGTTGAAAGTGAGGCGTTAGGCTAACAAATGGTGTGTGCTTACCTTATTTCACATTCACTTTTACCTAGAAATCCTAGAAGAGTTACGGATGTCTGTTCTAACCACCCAGAGCCCTGAGCTATCCCTCTTCTTCAAAAATAAACAAAACATAATACACAAAAATAATAACCCAAAAAACATAATTTTAAAATCCAAAATCTCTTAGAAGAGTGTAAATAAATGACTAATTATAATTAGTTGCTTCTGAGAGTTGGAATCACATCCTAGAATTAAAACCAGTGCTGTGGAAGGAAAAGAATATGTAATTTGGAACATTTTAAAATAGAACACTTACTTCTTGGAATGCTATCTCTCTCACGATAGCTTTCCAGAAGGCCTGGAAATGATTATGGGAAGACAGTTGTAAGGAGGGAAGGAAGCCTTCTTGTGGCCCCATCCACATGATAGGTAGCAGCAACCAGGATGGTGGATGAAAAATGTAGAAAGCCGACTTGGCTCTTCATTCCCTTCCTTGCCCTACGTGTAAACTTCTCTTCCGAGATGGAAAGGTTTGCTGACCAAGGCAGTTTACAATACTAGCACAAAGTACATCTTTTAGGTGGAAGTGAAGGGTCCCACTTCTCAATGGTTCTCTATGGTTTCTCTATGGTTCTAATGTAGGAATCCTAAACATTGGACTTGTGCATGTCAACTACAAGTGAATTATAGTTTTGAACTTTTGCCCTATTGTAAATATAATATACAGTCTAGCTATTATAACTCTACGAGTATATAATATATAAATAGTGTAACTATCATATACTCGTGCACTGCATAACGATGGGCCACGTGTACAATGATGGTTCCCTAAGATTGTTTGCAATGTTAAAGGAAAACGCTGGGCCTGACTGCAATGTTGAATTGACTACTAGCTCTAGTGGTTTAAATAGACGAGGAGGTGCAGCATGCTGTCCACTTGCCCAGGGCTGAGCAGAGCCCAGAGCGGCCAATGAAGCAAGAGCCAACAGGGGAGGAGGGGAGCCCAGGAGCCAGACCCCTGTCCCCTCACACCTGCCCCTGAACAGACTCACACACACACTAGTGTGCACAACGTACTTTCCTTCCCTCCATTTCTCTTTATCTCTTTCCTCTAGTCAGTCCTGCTATTCTCTCTCTCTATATATATCTGAATCTCACTCACTCTCTTGCCCCTCTCTTTTATTACATCTTTCTCCAGCTTCATCTATTCAGGTCTCTGTTAGTCTCTTCTCTCTGTTTCTCTCCCCTTCTCCCTCCTCCTCCTCTCCATTCCTCATTTTCTCCTCCTGATGTCCGAGGACCCCCCACAAACCTCCCTCTGTTCCCCCAATGCAGACAGTTGCATACATTTATCTTTATACCATATGTTACTCTACATTTTCTGTTTAGATAGGTTGAGATACACAAATACTATTGTGTTACAATTGCCCACAGTATTCAGTACTGTACAATGCTGTATGGGTTTGTAGCTTAAGAGCAATTGGGCATACATATCACCCAGGTATGTAGTAGGCTACACCACCTAGACTTCATAAGTATACTTTATGATGTTTCCATAACAACAAAATCACTCAAGGATGCATTTCTCAGAACGTGTCCCTGTCGTTAAGGGACGCTTGGCTGTATATTTTATACCCTGAATCGAACAAACTTTAGTACATTTGACATGAGCTAAACGGGCTACATGGGACTCAGATAATGAATGGAAAGTGTCTTGATACTATTTCTTCTCACAGTACTAAATTTTCATCTCAAACCATCAAAAAGAATAAAAGTAAAAGGTCAGAATACATTGTTAACTCTAACTTCCTAAAAAAAAAAAAGGAAAAAACAAAAACAAAAAAGACAAATGGCTTAGCTTTTTGTAAAGATGTTTTAGGTTTCCTGCTAGACCCTTCTACTTCAGTAACTAGTATGGTCCTTTCATCACTGCTTAAAAAGCTCAGTACATACAATGAAAATACTATCCCAACAGAAAACATTTTTGCCATTTTTGGTGTTTGTTCTCTCTTGTTTTGTTTTTAATCCTGAAATCCCTGGAGTTACATAGCAAACCCACTGTTTCATTTTCTGCTGCTACAATGACAGTGTAAAAAACTGCAAATGCCTTCTTAACAGCAAGTTTTAAAAATGCATCAGCGCTCCAAAGGGAAAAGCACACTGAGAATTATAAGTTCTATTAGGCAGTGTCCCACTTGTAGGGCGACATTTATGAGCTTGCTTACATCACGTTATTCCTCACCAGACACTGTGAATGGCTTCAGCATCCGCGGCAACTCATCCAGTAAAACTAGCAGGAGGGAAGCATTCATGTTACTTCTTAGTGTTGTCTTTCCAGATTTTGAAATTTGATCTTAAAAGTAACACTCATTTCCCCAAATCTGAGAAATAAAATAGAAAAATATATAGTGTTTGAAATATTTAACTCGATCAGACTAAAATTTTATACATTTTCCTGGAAGTAACACACCAAAAATGATTTTACATTTAGATAACTATTAAACCATTTTTGTGTGTGTTTGCTTGCTGTTGTTTTTGGTTTTTGTTTTTTGGTCTCTCTCTCTCTCTCTCTCTCTCTCTCTCTCTCTCTCTCTCTCTCTCTCTCTCTCTCTCTCTCTCTCTCTCTCTCCAAATGTTCCCTTGAGCTAAGTATTCACATTAGTGAGGCTTTGTTTACACAGATGATGTGAAGCATGGCATTTGATAAGGCTGCCTTTTGGGGTTCCATATCCGCTGACAATGTGATGAAACATTAATATGCCAAACTCACTTGCCATTTACAGGTGTATGAGCCTGAATAGTGAATTCTTTTTACAGCTGACACTTTGTGCCCCACGATATGTGCATTGCCACAAGCAACCTATTTGTTTACCAAAGTTTAACCTCTTCAGAGCCATAGCTTGAAATTTCAATCAGTAGACAGCAAGGTTAGTTAAATGACAAGGGTTTAACAACTGGGGCCTTGCAGAGGCGTTTCTAGAAGGCAGGCTCAGAGACAGAAAAAAATAGGACCGGTGTACAAAAATTCTGGAGTGGTCCGGGCCTTGTGACTTGTCAGCGTTCATATAATTCTCCCGCGGGTTGGACCCTGTGGGTGTATCCAATGTCATCAAATTTGTGTAATCATGAAGATCACTTGTGTGGGTTGCAGATAGAAATACAATCTTGCCCCACCCACACACCCCACCGGAGAATCTGTAGGGTATGAGGTAGAATTCAAGCAATTCCATTATTAACAAGTCTCCGTGGTGATTTAATTTAGTCAGCAAGGATCAGTCATACTGATGAGTCAATGCACGCCATCGGCAGCACTGTTCCTGCCATCTGTAGCTTATTCCAGTGCAGCATGAAAATTCAATTTCTGAAACCACGGCCAACTTTAGAAAGGTTCTTCTCCCTGCTCATACCAACTGACACCTTCCACACACATGTGCATGTAAGTTTTCCCTACTCAAATGCATTCTAAACAGTGCAGACCCTGAGCTGTGTTGTTATAACCTAAGAAACAGCCCACTGCATTCCTGAATCACGTAGTATTTGGGGTGAATTCCATTTGTTTAGGGCTACATTCTCTGTTTTACTCTTCATCATGTAGTCAGACAAATAACTATGGCTTCTTAGAAACAAACACACACAATATTTGTCCAGGATGTCTCTTCTCCAAGTGATGACGCAGGGGGTCCCAATTTCTCCCATCATTTGTCTTCTCCAGTTTAACCCTTTGTCTCCAGTGGCAAGAACAGGAAACAGAGAAGGAGCCGTGGACCTCCAAGGATACTGTCGGAGCACATTATCCCTGAGAGAAAGTGGTCATGTGCCCCAAATGAAGCTGGAGATACAGTCTTACTCCTACAACGTATCCAGCAACAGGGAAAGGACGCCTGTCTCACTGCCACGTCCAAGTCCAGTTGTACAGCTTCTCTCTTCCAGGATCACCGTGTAGACCAATTTGTCGTTGATTTTAAATTTCTGAATATGCCTCTTCATCTGCTTTAATTTTTTTTAAGATTTAGTATATTATTGGAGGGAAGGTGAGAGAGAGAAGGGGGAGGGGCAGAGCAGTCTCTGTAGTTGTACTTCATTAATGGTGATATAGTTTCATTTCACACAGGTGGATGTGGGGCCACGCTGGGTGGGAACCAAACTAGGGGCCTCCCTCATGGGAGGTGAGAACCTTCACCGCCATCCCAGAGGTTACCAGTTGCACTGGAGCTCAGCGTATGGGTTTGCTCGATCCGGAGCCAGGAATCGAACCCCAGTTCTTGCGATTGCAAGGCAAACATTCAACCTCTGAGAGCTATCCCGGCATTCCCTCATCTGCTTTAATTTTTGAATCTTAGTTTAAATCAATAAAACGGTAGAAAGTTCAATCCTATTAAGAGCCCAGAAAGGAAGGCAATTAAAGCAACACATGTTTGTTGGCTTCTTCCTTTTTGAATAGGAAAGCAGTTGAAGACGCACATTTATTTTCATTTTGGTTTTGTGTTCAAAGTTCTGACTTAATGTAATTGTTTAAGCAAACAGCATTTGAGCTTTAATCCTCTGAGGATAAAAGATTACATTTTTCCTTTACACAGAGAAATAAAGGTCCCAATCCCCGCCCAGCACAAACTGTTGATACACAAAGTAATAACAATTGCTTTTCTCTTTTAGACCTTTAAGAACACAACGTGACTTTTAGTTCCCTTTTCCACAGCTTAGTTCTGGAGGCGTTTATCCACATAATATGCAAGGCAACTATTTAATTCTTAGATCTCTCATTCAGATGGAGTTCATTCCACATCTTTATGAAAATATAGTGAAAGTTGTATGCCTTTTCTCTAAACACAAACCAGAGTCACATATAAACCATACTTAGCTGTATTTTCCAGGTTCCAGGTTCTTTAAACCACAGATACCTTAGCTACAAGCTCCCTAACCTTTGATTTGGGATAGAAATTTAAACAACAGTTAAAAAACTCTGGGGAAGCCGGGATGGCTCAGTGGGTTAAGCACTCACTTTGCAGCGCCAGGGACCGAGGATCAAATCCCGGCCCTGGCCCAGGCAGAACCATATGCTGAACTGGGAGCTCCCCCAGTTCAGTTCTCTCTCTCTCTCTCTCTCTCTCTCTCTCTCTCTCTCTCTCTCTCTCTCTCTGTCACAAATAAATAAAATAAATAAATATATATATTAAAAAACTCTGTGGGATGCATGAAAACAAAAGGCAAAATTCATAGAAGAAAATAACAGGCGATTGATATGTTGAAGCATACTCTATGAATTGCAATTAGCTCCATTTCTCTAGTCCCACAAATAACGGGGAGTGTTCTTCCCACATTTAATAGTTTGAAAAAGAAATCATTACTCCTTGGCTTCCACAAATACAACCTGGTTTATGTCAAAATTTCTCTTTTGTATCCAAGTGCATTTCCAGATTGTGTGTTTATATGTACAAATCATCTTAACAGAAGAAAATAAAGAAGCTCTGAGTTTCTTGTTTTGCTACATGTTCCTGACTTGAACAATTTCAACAACCATTTCTTCAGTCAGCTTTCACTGTGATCAGTTCTGACATTCTGACTGCCCTGTGCTAGGGAAGGTTGACTACTTCATACTCTTGAACCTAGAAGAGATATCTTTCTATGTTTTTATATATTCATATCCCAGAAAAATCTAAGTTTTTTCTTGGTGCTATCATTATTGTTTTGAGCATGCCAGGTTATAAAATTATGTTTTCTAGGTTGTTCTTTTATTGTGTCTCTTTTAAAGAAAGAAAGGTTAGCTCAGGTCTCCGAATCTCTGAATGATTAGAACAGGTACCCATTACTGTTCTAGGATTCCTAGGTAAAAGTGAATGTGAAATAAGGTAAGCACACATCATTCGTGAGCCTAAAGCCTCACTTTCAAATCCAAATGCAGACCCCATGTTATAGTAAGCTGCCCTTGACCAAGCAGAACTTTGAATAGATAATAGACTGTGGTATTTGTCTTTATTATTATTTTTTTATTGTTTTTAATGGGGGTGGGGGGTGGGGGGGAAGAAAGCAGTCTCATAGTTGCACGATACTCGTTTTCTATATAGTTTCATTCCACAGGTGGGGGCTGGGCTTTGCAGGGCAGGAACCTAGCCAAGGTCTCACCCTGGTGAGAAATGAACTGGGGGCACACCCCAGTTCAGCACACGGGTCTGCATGGGATGGGGCCAAAATTTAATCCTTGGATCTTGGGGCTGCAAGATGAGTGCTCAACCCACTGAGCCATCCCGGCGTTCCCAGGATTTGTTCTTGATTAGAAAGATTTTTGAAAATGTAAACTGAAATATTATAATGTATATGGTGTAGTTCCAGTAAACATATATTGAGGTATAATGTGCTTTTTTCCTATTTTATTTTATTGTGGTGAAAGAAATTCATAACTAAAATTTATCACATTAGCCATCTAAGCGTACAGTTCAGTAGGGTTAAATGTTAGTCACATTGTTTCAGAATAAATCTCCAGAACTTTTTCTTCTTGCCAATCTAAAATCCTATACTCATTAAATAGCAATTCCCTTTTCTACTTATAATGTGTTTTGAAGCACTGCAATGTTGGCATTTAAGAGAAATAGAAAGATCAGGGGAAGCCAGGATGGCTCAGTGGGTTGGGTGCTCACTTTGTAGCGCCGGGGGCCGGGGATCGAATCCTGGCCCCGGCCCGTGCGGATCCATGTGCTGGACTGGGCGCTCCCCCAGTTCAGTTCTCTCTCTGTCTCTGTATCTCTCTCTCACTCTCTCTCTGTCAAAAACAATAAAATAAATAAATAAATTTAAAAAGAAAAGCTTGTGTTTAAAAAAAGAAAGATCAGCAGGAAATGATCTCTCTTTAGATATGAAAACCAACTCTGTCAATATATTCTCCATCTACAATCCAAGATCCCCAGTATATCTTTGCATATGAGAAAATATTCATATCGACTTAGGGTGAGAAGAAGTATGATATAAAGATTGGTGATACAACCCTTGAAAATTGGGTATTCTCTTGCTTGGATAGAACAGCAATGATTCACCAGAATTCTGTGAGGAGAGGGGACAGTAAGTTTACAACATAGGTCCGGACAATGTACTGCAGAAGAGAAATTCTTCCTTAGGCATTTTTTGTACAGGCAATGCTATGAATAAGAATTTTTAGTTAGTGAGATTTGAGTTCAAATCCAGTTTCTGCCACATAACTATTTAAACAAGTTACTTTATCTATCTGAGCCTCAGTTTCCCCATTTATAAAATGGGGTGAATAAAAGGACCTATCTCATAGAGTTAATACTAAGATAATACACACAGTGACTTAATAAAGTTATTCCTGGTTGTTATAGGTAGGAGTGGAAGGAGGCATAGAGATATGGGACAGATAGGGGAGTAGAGTAAGTAAGAAAGAAAGAAAGAAAAAATATATATATATATATATCAAGTAGTATGAAAGTTGTAATTCACCTTAAACCTAGTTAAACCAGATGTGTTTGCCCGATGATCTGACATAATTACCAATATGGGACCTTCAAAGAATTCTAACTCTTCTCTATATAATTCTATCTTGTAAGAGTGAATGTTGAAATACAGTAACAGTAAGAAAGAGCAGTATAATTCACAGTAATCTTAGGGCTCTCTGTAACTAATTATTGGAAAGTCTGTCCAGATAAATTAAGAAATGTACCTGTCACAACATTTCTGATGTTGCCTGCTTTTGTATTTAAATTTTTTTTAATTATTATTTTTTTTCTATTAAAATGCTATACGACATACTGAGAATTCTTCGTTAGAAATGGTTTTTGTTCCAGAGGCTTTATTCCAACATGAAATAAATCTGCCAAAATACTGCATTCTTCAAAAAAAACAGAGAATTGCAATCTTGCTTTTAAATAAGCTTATTTTTTACTTAACTATGGGATAGGAAGAAAGAAGAGGTATTTGTTTAGTAGGAAAATTTTGAATAATATACAATTTATAAATATATTATATAGTATTTAAAAATGAATTTATTTTTACCAATTAATATGTTAAATATAAATGACATCTTAGAATTAGGTAACACATTATACAATGTGTTATATCATGTGCATATAAAATTATATTTATATTAAGTATAAAATATATAATTGTGGAATATATGATTGCATAGTTAGGTAATTATATAAACATGTCTGAAGAAAGAAATATACATCACTTCTTTGGCTTAGAAATTACTGAATATATAAATAACAAGTGAATTTGAAGATTTTTCTTTGCTATTTGAGATTATTCTATTAAGCGGCTTTGAAAATTTTCTTTCTCCTTCCCAAACCCTCCCCCCTTCTCTTTATATCTAAGAACTGCCTGAACCTCTAGCAGAACAGTGCTTACTGGAATGATAGGATTCTTTTTCTTATTGGATTATGAAAAAGACGGAAGTATCTGTGAGGATTTTCTGATAAAGTGACTAAGAAGATTTTCTTCTATAGGGAGATTATGCATTTTGGTTAATACATACTTAGGCTCACAGTTACTCATGTTTTAGTTATTTAGAAATGACTTAGAGCAAGAATCCCGACAAGACTAAATTTCTGCTGAATAGGACATTCAGCAATTATTTCAGAAACATGCCAGTTGTCAAAGATGAAAGCTGAATTAAACCAAATATTTGAATATTCGTATATTGTTAGGGGAAAGAAGTTATTACTAACACTTTGAATGTACATTTTATTTCAAATGCTCATGTTTGACAGTTTTAAAGGAACACTAAATGCCTCTGCCTAAAATGAATACACTAACCTTTCAGTAAAGGATCTCATACACTTTTTCAGTTTGTGTATTTACTTCATATTAAGAGAGCTGTTCCATCAGTTTTCTCTCCACAACAATCACGTAACATGTGAACAAACTTAAAGTGCATAATGAATAGCACATGATCAAAGACCCCAGCAACTCCTGCTATATTATGACATAATTTCTCTGCATACAGCCATTAGTAACAATGTTGGGTAGACACTCTTTTTCTAAAGTGAATTTAAAACCTCAAAGCAGATCCCTTGTCTTTAAAAGATTATAGCTTTATTAAAAAAGAAGAAAAGAACAAAGAATCACACCCTTTCCATCAATAATGAAATTTGCCATATCTTTGAGCATGTGCTTAGAAACTTGACTGCTATATGACTCCAAGTCTGGATGATAGGGCAAATTTCCAGTTGAGAAGGGGTCAGAGACCAAGGAAAAAAATTCATAGCCACCACTTCCTAGACACATGACCAGAGCTAGCATAAAAACAGCCTTTTGTGGCAACTTACAAGTCTTCCGGGTCAATGGTATCACATCGTACATTTCAACTCCAGCAGACCAACCTGGCATCTGTCCTGAGAACCACCAGCTTAACTTCTCAAGGGCAAGAAATCAGCAGGGGCCTGGGAAGACCTGTGACAAACTGTTCCTGAACTGCCAAGCCATGGACTTGTCTAAATCGCTCAGTATCTTCTGCCTCTATGAGCCAGGTTCTTGCCTTGGTTAGATACTGTCTTCCCAGGACTTTCTCTCTTTCATGTTTATTTAAACATCAGAAGAGAACCAATTCTTTAACAACCTTGAGGATACTCTTGATGAGTCAGAGCCCGCCGCACCAGGTATGATTCTTCTATGTGGAGTGAGGTTTACCTCCCTCTTTGCCTCACAGCATCCTCAACTTAATAGTGACTATATTTCTATTTATCTATTACTCAAGGTTTCTGCATGTTAAAAACTACCTATGAATGTCAGAAAAACCATAGGGAAGGCACAGTTTAAGGAGCTCTAAAGATAGATTGGTAAGAAATAAACTTAGAGGTGATTTCTAATGTAAAATGAGAAAAATTTAGGCTGACCAAACGAACCACTTTAAACAGGACAGAAAACAATAGCAATTCTCCATTTCAAATGTAAAGCTGGTCAGCCTACTTACACCTTGAATTTATCAGTTCAGTGAGACAAGGCTGACCATATGTACCATTTGGAATGGGACAGTCCCCTTGTTTTCTCTCCCATTAAAAATGATGCATCTGGTCAGCCTAGACAAATCAAAAGAAAATCAAAAAACAAAAACAAACTGTAGGTTGCACAGTATCAAAGGTCTTCCAGTTGATCACTAGCAGACACTCAGGTAGATAGACCCAGAGGTAAACGTGCAGATTCACAGGGAAGAGATGACTAAAGGTGATGAGGAGATTAAAAGCTAAGCATTGTGGAGCAAACTGGGGAAAAGGGTAAACTGCAGTGACTTCAGGAAGCCGCTCCTGTCATGGTGATGTGTTTGACATCTCCATAGCAGCTGAAATTTGGGCACGTCTGTATTCATCAGAAGATGGTTTGTAAGATGGGCTTATGAAGGACTTATGGTAAATTTATGCTGTTGTTTTTTGTTTGTTCGGTTCATTTTGTTCTTGTTTTCATTTGTTAATAATTTGGGAAAGACAGGCCCTGAATGAAGGACCAACCATTTTTAGGTTAACTGTAGTGGATTTCTGCATGCTTGAAATTGAGGGGTTGATTGTGTCAGAACCGTACTGTTTTTGTGGATATAGTCGTTTTTCTGATCTTCTTTTTCTTGGTCCTTTAGCTAGGAGCTATGCTTTATGTAACTCCTGAAATTACTATGTCTATGAAAAGGAAGCTTTCAGAGCTGAGCAAACACTGGATCTTTTGCATGCAGGAGCTTTAGAAAAGGAATTAGAGATGATGCCAGAATTGATACCAATTGAAGAGTCAAGACCTAAAGAACAGGAGACTCTCGGCTGTAAATAGAATATTTCCTTCCCACTCCAGGACTTTTACCTTCCTGAAATGCATCATATCAGCTTAATACGACCCCCTCTTACATTAGAATTCACCCAAAAATAAAATCCGGAAGTCCAAAAACTGGCCACAGCGGAAGTCTGATGGCCAAATAAATAGCACTTTTTCTTATACAGGGCACCAATGGTATAGGACGTTTACTTAATCAATCAAAATTAAAATTATCATGACAATCAGGAACACAGCTTACACGTAAGTTATACCAGCACGTCAGTGTACCTGATTTATGCTTTGCTGAGCACTATCATCTCATGTGATCCTCACAGCAGGAATTATCACCTGCCTTTTACACATACAATTATGCAACCTTTGACAATTCACCTAACTTCTGAGAGCCAGTTCCATCCTCTATAAAATGATGTGACTGAGTGACTACTTTTAAATCATTGTTACTTTCTAGTACATTCTTATAATTTACTTGGCCCCTGGAATTCTCAAGCTATAAAAAAATGACTAACTCTGCAAAAGCAAAATTCTTCTTCATAATGCTGCAAAACTTTTTTTTTTTTTTTTTTTGGTCATACTTGCGAAATACAACAGAGCCAGTTTTGAGCCTTATAAACAAATACTGCAATCCGTTCTCTGTTCAATCTAAGGACTGAGATTTTTAAGTTGCTCTGCATTTTGGAGATAATTATTAATAGAACAAGTCATAGATTTTTTTGTGTGAGTGGGTGTATATCGTCTTCTTAATATTCAATGTCCTATGGGGAGGATGCTCAGGATCTGAAATAATAATTTGCAAAATTTTCAACCAAAGCCATACCTTCACAGTCTACCAAGTTTGAACATATTCTTCATTTGACTGTTTACTGCTCTATTTGTAAGTAGACCTGACATGTAAAAATAGCTCCAGCAGCAAACCTTTGGCCTCAAAGTGCCTACCATTCTTTGTGAGTGCTTTTATAACTACAGCAGAACTTTGTAGTAAAGCTGAAATGACAGCTGTCGTCAAAAGGCTTTTGAGAAGCATTTGTTGACCTTTGGATGCTGCATGTAACAAGCGCTGTTGTAGTCTTCAGGGTCTTGCTTTAGAGTTTCCTACTTCAAACAGTTTTCATGTGGCTAACCCTTATGACACAAAACAACATGTGATAATTCATGCCTTTTATTTACTTCATGGTTCTTTCACTCCATACATATTTGTTGAGTTGCTCTTAAGTTCCAGAAAGTATATTAAGTACTGGATGTACAATGAATGACAAAATAGTCATGACCATATCTACTTGAAAATTAACACTTAGTGGAATTGCTAGACAGTAAATAAACAAACAAACAAATAAATATATTTCTGATAAACATCATGAAAACAAACAAACGAATGCAGTGAGAGAATATGTGAGGGAAGGGACTGTTTTAGAACCAGGAAACAGACAAGGTCAAGTCCTGTGGGAGAAGAAGTTTAATGGAGGAACAGAAGCAACCAAGCTGAGGGGCAGGCAGATCACACCTGTGCAGAGTAGTTGAAGAGACAAACACACCACAGTGGGGACCGTGAGTTTCTTCAAAAAGCTCAAAATATTTATAGGCTTCAGAAACTTTGGTCAGCTCAAACATAACTATATTCCTCCTTATGCTCTTGAAAGAAACCTTAATGTTGGTATTAGTAGATGTTATAATTCTAAAGATTATGTCAGTTAAAGTTTAAAGGAAGTTCCAATTTAGTGGCTATCTGATTTTCATACGGAGTACTAATCAATCCTAAACATTCACATCTCAGAGAAGAATCTGCATTTTTCCACAGCCGTGTGTGGCCAGCCAGTTTCAGAAGAGTGATGACTTAAATATGTTCTCCAAAACACAAAGTGCTGCTCTTCCTCAACAAGCTATAATTCAAAGGATAGACAATGTGTATCGTGGAGGTCAAAAAGACCTGAAGAGTAGGTCTTGTGACAGCAAAGAAGAAAAAATTTAATTCCTTTCCTGTGAGCAACCATCTGTGTGTGCCATTTCATCTTTCCCTTCCTTATCAAGTCATGCCCTTGACCATCTAATATTCCCACACTTCATAACACTTACTACATTTCAGGATATTTAGATGATTTTTATTTTTTGTCACAGCAATAAAATAATGGTAGGAGGACTCATTTCTAATGGAAGTTAGGTGACTTCTATAGAAGGTCTATAGAAGATCCTTTCTATCACTTCCCTGAAGAGCTAAAAGGTTCTTTCCCAGTTCCTATATCATTATATTGGTGTTGCTTTCATCCATATTTTTCAAAACTGTACCATTTCCCAAGTACCCCAGAGGGCATGACAGCTGATATCCATAGAGATGGGGACAAACACTGACATATAATATATATATATATATATATATATATATATTTTTTTTTTTTTTTTTTTTTTTTTTTTTTTAAGTGGGTAAGAGCTCCTTAAACATTGAATACCAAAGCTCTGAGTGGGCTGACAGAAAGAATATTCTGTGGATTCTTGCAGTTCTGTAAAATCATTATTACATCTTTTAACCAATTTTAAATCTCTAATATCTGTAAACTTAGAAAAAAGTTTAAACTTGATGACCTTAACATCCATAATCTAAGCAAGTATGTTAGGAGTATTTCAAAGTGCATATTTTGGTTTGAGTTTATTGCCCGTGTTTTTACACCTACTCTGTCACATGGTTGGTGATCATGAAGTATCAATCTTTAGTACATAATACAGTCCTTCTTAAATCAAGATTTAATTAGATACCACCTAGCAGTTGCTAGAAGTACTCAGACAGCACTCATCTCAAAATTCATTTTCAAGTCTTCCTTCTTAATTTCATAAGGTATAAAGTATCAAGAATAACCATTGAGGGGAAGCCAGGATGGCTCAGTGGGTTAAGTGCTCACTTTGCAGCCCTGGGGACCCAGGATCAAATCCCAGTCCCGGCCCGTGTGGACCAATATGCTGAACTGGGTGTGCCCCCAGTTAGTTCTCACCAGGGTGAGATCCTGGCCCAGTTCCTGCCCTGTGCAGCCCTGCACCCACCTGTGGAATGGAACTATTTTAAAAAACCAGTGATGTGCAACCATGGAGACTGTTCTGGGTCCGCCCCCTTCTCTCTGTCTCTGTATCTCTCTGTCTCTTGTCAAAAACAATAAAATAAATCTTAAAAAGAAAAAAGGATAACCATTGAGGGTGAGACTTTATTTTCATTCATTATAACGTATTCCCCCCTCCCTTCCCCAACCCCCAAGGACAAATTATTAACTAGCCACACAAAAATGTTTTCACAGTGAAGACTATAACTGTAGAAAAAGCAAACAAGTCAGAGAAGCCTTAAAAAGATCTGTCTAAATAATACTAGAAAACATAAATGCAGATAACTGGTTGTATAACTTCTTATATAAGGTGTATTTAGCCAGATTTTAAAAATATGCCTGCAAAAAATTCTGACACACAGGGTAAGTTATATCAGCACGTTTTAACCTCAAGTAAACTTTATGTGGCCCTTTGTTCCTGATTTCTCTAATACCTTTCACCAGTGGCTCAGCACAGTTTCTAGCCCTACTTCAAACTTAATCAAGTTCAGTTTCTTCCCAGGCCTCATGTGAACAAATATAAAAGATCAGAAAAGTAAAGCTGCTCAATACAATGGGGGCTCATTAACATTATTTTAACAAGCCTTAGTTTATGCAAGTCGTTGTCTTACACACAGCTCTCATTTGAATCCACACTCCTCAGCATGGTAATGAATTCTGTGCTGAAAGCCAGTGTTTGTGCATAAACATGAGCATTTCGCATTTGATCCAATCAAGAAAACAGGACTGGTCAGACTCCAGCTTAATTTGACTTTGGACAACACTAAAAACTTCCCTGGGAACTCACGTACCTCACAGAGAGATGAGGAGGGCATGATAAAATAATGTCTGATTAGCATTTATTTTGAAAGGGGACATATTTAAATTTCTTTTGGGGGGTAGGTCATGTTTTTTGTTGCATTACTTCATGAGTCATAGAACCTGTGCTCATATTCATGTGTGGTTTAAGGGAAAGAGCACAGAGCAAGGTGTGAATCTCCGTTTTGCTACAGTCATGTGGGCCTCCACCAGCTACTCAAGAAGTCTGGCATCTGCACAATATTTCTCTACAATAAGACCAAAAAATAAAATGCATAGTGAATGATTAAAATAAACATGTTTGTTTTATTCAGAATCAATGATTTAATGAAATCTCACGCACACATTGCAGCACTAATCGTACATAATACAATTGACTCTCAGTTAACCAGCACCCATGGGGATTGGTACATGCCGGATAAGTGTAAGCTCTCAGTTAACCAGTATCTATGCCAGATAAATGTATTACTTATTTGATATTTTTGTTGGTTGCTTGAGAGTTCCAGTTGCTTGAGTTCTAGTTAATGCAGAGTCTACTGTATTTGAAATGTAAATTTTACAAATCGTACATCAAGGAAATATTTTAATTAAAAGTGCTAAGTAAGAAAAAGTTAAGTTTGTGGATTATTTTCACTAACCACGAAACAATACCTTTCATTATTGCCCAAAAATGTGTTTAAAAGAAATATATATTTAGTAAATGCACACACAAAGATGAATATTTTAGAACGTGTATCCTTAGTCTTAGAATTATAAAAAAAAAAAAATTATTTTCTTGCTGGGAAGTCAATCTACTTATATAAGAATAAACTCTATTAAGGCAAAAATGAATCTGAGTTTTTTTCCAATATTTCTACTGAAGTTTCATCCTTTCCTTCTAATCCCTTAGTAATGTATAATATATTGTCAAACCATTTGAACGTTTTCCTTTGCTAACATATTGGTGAACTCACATATAAATTTTACTCTATGCACAAAGCTAGATTAAAACAATAGGTAAAAGGGATATTTGTTTCAATTTACATAATTTTCTCCCTTGCTTAACCTGTGTGAAGATTCCCCATTTCATCCGGTGTCAAAGGCAAAGTTCTCATAGTGCCCTTCAAGGCTCTTACCAATTATTCCGTAGTTATTCACCTCATAGAGCCCTATGCATTATTTTCTAGTTACCTCTTTTTTCAGTTGCCTCACTTGCCTCATCCTTTATTTCCTTTTTACTCAGTTGATCCAAAATTGTCACTGCTGCTTCCTTTCCTTCAGATATCTTCCACCAGATAGATCATGGCTAGCCCCCTTTCTCCTTCAAGTTTTCGGTTACATGTCATTTTCCTGAGGAAGCTTATTCTGGAATAGCATATTTTATATCCCCAGCTAGAATGAAATATTAAATATATTAAATAATATACTTATTAATTTTGTTCATTTATTTTTTCTCCAACAAAAATATAAGCTTCCTAACAGGCAACAATTTTGTCTTTATTTACTGCTCTATTACTTATACTTTCATACTGAAACTGTCTACTTTTGTAGTTATTGAGTTTTCCCAAGGGGAAAAAAAATCCAATATCAAGTCTGTCCTTGCATTTTTAATAGAGCTCTTTATATTTTAAATACATGTTATTTAGTTCATACCAGATATTTCATTGACAGTGCAAAATTTTTCTATTTTAATCTTTTGGTGCTTTATTTTCATATTCCATCTGACATTAATGTGGCTATTTCTTGATATTATTTATTGTTCACCAAAACCTAGTTGTTTACCATATTTTTCTAACTTACTTATTAAATCAGTGTTTCTTAGGATTAGAATGTAGTCAGTTTCATTTTTTAAGCTTAACCAATAAATAGGCTTGATTTTAGTGGAAGATTTCAACAAATTTCCCTTTAACAAAATGAAAGTTACTATTAATATTCATTTTATTTTACCACATAGTTTATGACAACTTACTTTTCCTTTGTCTCATCCCCACTGGTATTTTCTAGGATAGTTTAGCATTTATTCCTCTTTCCTTCAGGTAGTATTTCTCTTATTTACAACTGATATTTTATTTCCAGATAGCCTTTTTATTTATGAATATATAAATTATTATGTAAAATATTTAAATATGTATCCCATTATTTATATGTAAATAAAATTTATATTAGAAACTTCATTGTTAACTACACTACCTCCTCAAATCTTCATCTTCTTCCATGTTGAGGTAACTACTGTGTTGTTTTAAGTACTTTTAATCATTCTTTGTGGGAGTATTAGTCAAATTTGGGCTCTGAAGTAGTATACTGACAATACGCTCCCTAAATCTTACATATCCAAAAGCCATCTTTCCTTTGGCTGATTACATCATTTAAGGGTTTTAGTCCCATTCTTTCTTTAGCCTGTTTTCTTGTATCAAGACTGGAAGAGTGATAACGCAAAGCCAGTCTGACTTTCTCTTCCATGTATGAAACTTGTACTTTCGGCCAGAAGCTTATGAGATTATGATTTCCTTTTGACATCCAGAATTTTATCAATATACACGTAGGAACGTTTGTTTGCTTGTTTGTTTATTTGTTTGTTTGAATCCAGTCTAGAATTAATGACGTATTTTAATCTGCAAAGTTGGATTCTTACTAATCTCAAGGCATTTTCTCCTATTTTCTGTAATTATTGACTTCCTATACAAGTTGTCCCACTTACTCTTCTGAACTTATCATCTAACTCCCTAGCCTTATATTTTGTAGTTGTTTACATTTTCCATATCACAGATAAAAGCCCAACTGTCGTTTAATACATTTTGTTTTTGTTAATTAGACACTGTGTTCTGTTTTGTTTATGAGTTTGCATAAGTTCTCTCTCTCTCTCTCACTCTCTTTTTAATTACAGCAGTGTAGAGAAATGGTAAAATATGTAGTTAATGTGTTCATTTATTTTGCTTCTTGGAATTAGATACAATAATGTGGATTTAATGCCAGAAATGTAAAAAACGTTTTCAGCATTAAGAAATTGTGAACATCACTATAATATAACTTTTAAAATTATGGCCATTTCAAAGAATAAATGTAAAAGAATACATATTCCAAAATATAGTGAGATACTTGTTTCTATGAAAAGAGGAACCACCAGTCTCAATTTTCAAAATGAAATTTCTTTTGATATATTTCAGGCTGATGAGTCTAGTGAGACACATTTACAGAACGATGCAGCTGTTAAATTTAAGAGAATTTCATAAATTAGAATCATTTGGTCATGCCTAATTAGACAAGCTCAATTTAATATAAAAAAGTAGCCCCAGTTAAATTTTGAATACCAAATGTTCCATTGCCATATTTGTATTTTTTTATCCATTCTGACAAGATAAATGACATAATTTATGACATATCACTGAAAATTAGATTATATTTGTTTCCTTTGAAAATTAAAATTAAAAGTAATTACTATCTTGCATAAGACAATACAAAGAAAATGTGCAGAATATTTATTTCTTTAATTATTTATACTTAAAAAAAATGTCCAAACTATACTGAATGGGCTATGATAAAATTTTAAAGTATAAAGATAAAGGCTACATAATAGGAGAAGCCGGGATGGCTCAGTGGGTTAAGCACTCACTTTGCAGCGCTGGGGACCGAGGATTGAATCCTGGCCCCGGCCTGTGCGGATCCATATGCTGAACTGGGGAGTTACCCCAGTTCAGTTCTCTCTCTCTCTTTCTCTCTCTCTCTCTCTCTCTCTCTCTCTCTCTCTGTCAAAAACAATAAAAAAATTAAAAAATAAGGCTACATAATAAAATGATGTAACTCACCCATATGGTTGTCTTGCTTGTACGAATACAGTGTATTGAATAATTCAAGATACTATATCCCTATGCATATAATACTGTGGTTTAGCGAAGCTTATTGTAAGTCATGTAAAATGGAATATCAAGAGAAGTCATCACCATTTTTGAAAAAATAAAATTATGTCTTGAGTTTGAATTAATATTATAATCATTGGTGAAGAATATAACACATATTTTAAAATATATTTTATTAACAATAGACTAAGTTTTGGGTTTTTTTTTTTCATCTTTCTTTTTCTCTAGCTCTGGAAAAACAGTATTAAGAAACAGATTTTTTGTTACCAGTTACACTAAGATAGCATTAATCAGGGGAAATGTGGATGAAGAAGAAAGAAATTTATTAACTTCCTGTGCATGGCAAACATGTATTTTCCAAATTATAGAGATATCAAATAGATTATATTATCCAATTTTTAAATATCCACAAGGATTAATAAAATAGTGTGATGCTTCCCCAAACTAATAGTACATCTTGAAAAAATTTCCATTCCATGAGCTTATACTCAACTATCTAACCTTTAATTTTATGTTTTATTCTTTTCAGGAGAAACTGAAGTGAAAGTATGGACATTGATTATTATGAGACCTGATATTATAACAAATAGTTTAAAGTTAGAATGATGTATACAACAAAGATTTGTAAATCCAGTTTAAGTAATAAGTACTATTACACAGCACTTTTTTTTTTTTAACTTCACTGAAAGTACCAAGCAATTCACAAGGGAAGCCATCTACAAAGTATGATTGTTCCACAGAGGAGAAAAATAAACTATTCTGCATCCCTCATTTTTACTGAAGATGTAAAAATAAGATAAACTTTTTTTTTTTCAATTAAGCACAAGTAGATAAAAGTAGAATTTTTCATAGATATCATCCTGAAAAACTCTTTTCTTGAAATAATAATTAGTGATTTCTGGCTTTCACTTATGATAGAAAGTTTGAACAAGAATCACTTTCATCCTACCACCACCACCACCAACAACAAACTCAAGACAGTCTACAAATTAATAAGTTGTCTTTAACCCATTAGAAAGTCAAGGTGACTTGGTGATCAATCAACTAACCTGAAACTAAGGAAAGCCAAATGCCCCTAAGTGGAAATAAAATACAAACACTTGCTTACCTGGAACTAATTCTGCCAGATACTACTGAAAGCTAGAAAAATATGGAATGAGGTATTTTAAAATATTAATAGTTTAAATAATAAAATATTAAATATTGAAAAGAAAAAAAAATCTACTCTCCAATTGAAATTGTACATTCATCAAAAATCTTCTAAATTTTGGGAAGCCAGAATGGCTCAACGGATTAAGCACTTGCTTTGCACCGGGGCTGAGGATCAAATCCTGGCCCTAGACTGTTAGGAACCATATGGTGAACTGGGGCAAGCTTCTCATGTGGGAGGCTGCCAGTTTGGCCCCCAGCTCAAGGAGGCATGCCTCCCACGAGGGAGGCACCCTGCCCAGTTACCTCCCACCTGTGTGGAATGAAACTATGTTGAAAACTGATGACATACAACTATGGAGACTGCTCTGCACCCACCCCCTTCTCTCTGTCTCTCTCCCTCTGTCAAAAAAATAATAATAATTGTTAAAAAGAGGTATAGCATTGAATGCTTCTATTTAAAAAAGGGGAATTTCTTAAATAAATAAACAATGCTTCCACTTTAATGGTCTATACTAGACAAAGAACAATAACTGATTCTGAAACAAGCTCAACAGAGAACATAAAAGAGCATAAATATACAAAACTGACAAAATGACAAAGAATAAAATTCAATAAAGGAAAAGCTAATACTTTGAAAAAAGTAGGTAAATTTGATCATTCTCTAAATTGGTCAAGAAAGAAAAAAGAGAAGATACAAGCTAACAATATTAAAAATAAATATTACGACAATACTACAGAATCTACAGATTTTAAAAATATAATTAAATACCACTACAAAAAGTCTAGCCCATAATTTTGATAATTTAAGTAAAATATGAAAATGTTTAAGAGAAACAAATTGTCAACACTCACTCAAAAAACAGACAGCTTGTATAGCCCTATATTTTGCAAAGAAATTTTATTCCCAGTTAAAAATCTCCCCACATAGAAAACCACATGTCCAGATGGCTTCACTGAAAAACTGTACTCAACAATTATGGAGGACATGATATCAGTTTTATTGAAACTCTTCCTGAATATAAACAACTCATTTTACGAGGACAGAATTAACTCATTACCAAAATTCAATAAAGACATTATAAGAAATTAAAACTATACCAGTAGACCAATATCCTTCACAAACATACAGAAGGTGCTAAAAAAAAAGTATACACATTTTTAAGAAAGGAAAATCTATGCTAAAATTGTGATACTCAATATATAGTGATAACAATAAATACAAGTCACATTTGACTTCTGCTAATACAAGATGTGCTCAAAGTAGTTACCATGGGTGTGCAGACACTTTTGATTATGGAGAACTATTGCTTGAACAATCCTGACCAAAGTGTCCACTTGTATCGCCGCACA
>PVKE010024117.1:0-24065 GCA_004027555.1 Craseonycteris thonglongyai | reverse complement strand
AACTGTGGGAACTCCCCAGTTCAGCATGTGGGTCCGCCTGGGCCGGAGCCGGGATTCGATCCTCGGTCCTCGGGGCCTCAAAGCGAGCGCTCAACCCGCTGAGCCGTCCCGGCTTTCCCAGTAAATGACTTTTAAAAACAATGTCCATGGGGAAGCCAGGGTGGCTCAGTGGGTTAGGCACTCACTTTGCAGCGCCAGGGACCGAGGATCGAATCCCAGCCCTGGCCCGTGAGGAACCATATACTGAACTGGGGAGTTCCCCCAGTTCAGTTCTCTCTCTGTATCTCTCTCTCTCTCTCTTTCTCTCTCTCTTACTCTCTCTCTCTGTCAAAAATAAATAAATAAATAAAAATATATTAAAAACAATGTCCTGATGTTTTAAAATATCTATCTGCTGACCTGGCCACTGTGCTCACATCCATCCTCTTCCAGCTGACTTTTGGTGAAATCCCTTCCTCTTCTAGAACATGCCGAATGCTCCGGTAAATCAAATACCACATGGACTTTAATGCCTGTGAAACGAGATGCACACGATTAGGTATCCATGGCTGATTTGGGCACATGGATTGCTCGGTAACTGTGGAATCAACTAATAAGTCCTTCCTTGATACATAGTTTTAAAGGTAAATATATTGGAAATAGGGATAACAAAAATTGAAGCAAAGTGTGGACATAATATTTCTTTTTAAATTTATCTTTGCTGGATGATATGATGGTCAGTTTGGCTAGATTATACTCCCCAATTATTCAACCAAACAATACAGGTGTTGCTACGCATGTATACCATAGATATGACTAACATCTATAACCAGTAGACTTTAAGTAACAGAAATTATTCTCAAAAATCCAGGTGGGCCTCATTCTATCAGTTGAAGGGCCTTAGGAGCAGAACTGATGTTTCCCTGAGAAAGGAGAAATTCCACCTGTATATTTAAGCCTGTGCTCAAGAATTTCCAGCCTTCTGTTTCTGATGGCCCACTGTAGGGATTTCATAGCTGCCTAGCTAGCAGGACAATTACATAGGCCAATTCCTTGCAATAAATGTCTTAATATCTGTGAGTTTGTGTGTGTATGTGTATATATGTGTGTGGTGTGTGTGTGTGTGTGGGGGTGTGGATGTATATGTATCCTACTGACTTCGTTTCTCTTATGGAACCCTGATTAATAGAGATCTTTATGCTAGAAGTGTTTTAAAGGGAAAGAATCTTAAGAACTAGTTTTCTGAATTGATTCTGAGTTTTCTGGAATGCATTTGATTACATTTAAAGTCACTAATGAATATTTCCAATGGTAAAGAGGACACCGATAATCCATAGCATAATGTGGCAATAGAGATAGGCAATATATTACCATTGTATACTCTTATGAAATGCCTACAAAGGCAAGGTTCTGGACAACCATGTATTTACTGTATAACCTTTTAGTCAAACTAAACAATATAATGGAGTTGGCTGTTGTTCCTACTTACACTGGACAAAATAGTGAAAGGAAATGACGAGCTCAGAGCTCAAGCTCTGCATAAATGACTTAAAAGTTTCTGTGTCTGCCTTGAACTTTTATCTCCTGAAGTTGTAGGGCTGAGATTTCTAAAAACTAAACTCAGAGTCTTATCCTGAGAGTGGCTGAATGAGAATGCAAATTGAATTCTCAGCCTAATGGATGTGAATCCATTTTAAGGTGAGATCATTGGGAAGGAAAAGATCCCGAAAATTAGAATGCAAATATATGGGAAGATCTCAGTGAAGCTGGGCTCACTGAATCCCGAAATTCTCCTGAATCTTCTGTACCAGTAGAAGAGGATATTGCACTCTGCCTGCGGAAGTGAAACCTGCTTTGTCTGAAGAAGCCATAATGGTTTCTCCTTGAGGTAGCTGCCTCAAAAGACTCTTGTTTCCCCTCAGGAACTACCCCCACAATTCCTTTTTGCTTGTAATCACAGCAGTAATCAGAATAATCTCAGATACCTACAGTGTTGACCAGTTGATCATGGTGACTCTTGAAAATAAATAGATAGGCAGTCTATTCTTACTTGCTTTGTATAAGTGGGAGAATTCTAGATCAAGTGAATAAAAATCTCACTAGAATCACCAAACCAGGTAGTCATGTCTCCTCAATTCCAAGATTTGAGTCAATTTGCAGACCCAGAACTCCCTGAACAAAGAGGAGGCCCTATCCTATTGAAGAAACACCCTACTATATTGCCAAAATTTGTACACTCTTAATAGGATAGACATTTATACAGATATTGATTTGCTTTTGCTGTACACAACACTTCTGCCCAAACAGTGGACTTACAAAATAACTTATCCACTATCACGAGATTCCACACAGCATTGCTTCTGATCAAGAAACTCACTTTATAGCAAAAGAAGTGCAGCTACTGGCCCAGGCTCGTGAAATTCACTACATCCCCCCTTATCCTGAAGCAGCTACTTGAAAGAATGATGAAACAGCCTTTTGAAGATTTAGTTACAGCATCTTCTAACTGCAAATGCTTTGCAGAGCTGAGGCAATGCCTCAACTGACATCTAACACCTGGTGCTGATTCTCTCAGCCAGGATTGACAGATCCAGAAATCAACAGGTGAGCATGGGTGTGACCCATCACCAGCAGTGACCCACTGGCAAACATGTTGCCTTCTATCTTTACGGCCTTAAGCTATGCTGCTCTATACCTGCCAAGTGCTCTTGGAGGAAAACAAATGATTGAGAACCAATAGGCTAGGCCCAGGTGACTCAACTCTTAGGGCATGGAAGTAGCCCACTGGGACACTCCTGGAGAGCACCCAGCATGAACTGAGATGGTCAGCGTTCACTTTGGAGAAAATCCAAAAGAGGTTCTAGGGAAATTTTCACCATGCTCAGTCTGTAAGTATGGGGTCCTCTGTTCTTATGCTAATAAGCAAGGTCACACGTGAAACTGCTGCTGTGGAACAAAAGACATCTCCAAATCTACTCTTTTCAAAATCCATATCCCCAGTGGCTGGAGGAGCCACAGCTTGAAGCAGTATCCTCTGGCTTAAACTTCAGGTTCTTGTCATTGGAATTTAGAGCTCTCCCAGGACAGCTGCCTGCTTGCAGTAGCTCTGGTCTTCTTTCTGAACTTGAGTTTCTCATCTATAAAATGGTGAGTGGGAACAGATAGATGGGTTGTCAGAACATTATTGCATGAAGGCTCTAGTACTGGCCAAAGAAAAGCCTGCTGGGTCATTATTTTGCTGTACATTGCTTTACCTGTGAGCAAAGTAGATTGGGATGGAGTGTATGTGTATATTCCTTTGTCTGACTCCAGGGGGCAGCAGCTTCTTAGGTAAAGAGAGGTCAATGAGGAATAAACAGCATATAGGGAATATTGTCATCCATCCACTAAACCCTAAAGTAAGGAGACAGGTCCACCAAAATAGTTTTCTGAAGAAACATAAAATGTTTGAAAATCATGCCCCAATTCTAAAGAATCTATGCCTTCTGGGAGATCCTTAGAGCATGAAAATCATTGGTGCAATGATAATATTTCTCCTGAAGGGTTTTCTTAGATTTTTCTGGATAGGTTTTTGGTGATAGCAGATTTATTTTTTAACAAGTGCACACACATGGCATTCTCTTTCTTGATGACAAGGACGTTTTATTTTTCCAAAATGTGCCCGGCAAGTCCTAAAGCCAGGAAAAGAAGACTGGGGAGCCTGATGTTACACAATGTGTCCATTACAAGTAATAGCTGAAGTTCTGGTTTCCTGGTCACTCTGATTCAACAGGGATATACTGCATTAGCACTCAGGAGTTTTCTACCTAGCAGCAATTTTGCATCTTTTTAAAATTTTTTTAATTTTTTCATTTTCATTAGTGGAAAGGAAGGGATGGAGGGAGACAACAGCAGAAGACTTAGTTTGTTCTTAGAGAATTACCAGCTTTTAATCCTCCCCCCCCCACCCCCCCTTGTGTGGCTTTTAGCTCAGGGCTTGTAGCAGAAGCCTTTACAATTCTTACAGCTAGAAAGTTGAGGTTTCTGAAGGAGTTAATATGTACGACGGCACATGTAACCTACAATTTATTAGCCTGCTCCACTGGTCATTATTGAGATTTGATTGTAATGCTTAGCGGCATTAACATCCTTTCCACATCTCCCTAACAACGTTTATGGTCAGTAATAATATTAGTTCAGTCTTTGAGCTGTGCTCTGTGGAATGACTCTGCTAGGCTCATCGTGCCTCATTACTGCTAACAGGGCTCCCATAGTCCTGCCACACTCCGGTGACACACCAGACACAAACGACAGCTTTTGAATATTTTCTCTGACATATTTCATTTGAAATGCTAGCCCTTCTTTCCATTAGTGTTATGCACAGGAAGTGACAGATTATGGAGGAAGAGTTGCTTCTTCAGGTGAACATAATAGGAAGATGTCACAACAGTATCGAGAGGCTACAGAAAACTTCCGTGAATATGCCCAGGAAAGCCCCTGTGAAGTTGTTTTCTTAGCCCAGAAGGACAATGCTGGTGCCTCATCCAGATGTCCTCATGTCACTCTTATTGGCATCATGCACCTATTCTCCCAGCTTTTGCATGCTTCACTACTACTAGTGGCTGCCTGCTGCCACCGTGGGCATTGCAGGGGCCTTGACCCTGACCCATGAAGGAGCTCATGCTAATGACTGACTGGTGCAGAAGTACAAAAGCCAGGCTTCGCCACCAGGCTGGATAAACTCAGAGGTGTAATGTATGCTCCAGAGCCCTCATAGGATCAAGTTGTGGCCGGGGTTCACTTGAAATCACGCCCATGTTTGGCTTCCTCGTCTCCCTTCCCTGCTCCCCAGCATTGCTCACTGGCCCCTCCAGGAAGCCCTTCCTTGATAAATCATTTGCACAGGAATGTTTGGTTTGGGGCCTGCTTCTGCTTTTGGGAGAGCCTCATCTCAGATGTGTTAAGCCGGCTCTCGACTTTGTATGTGCCAGCCTCATGGCCATTCTGCTTCTGAATTTGCTGTCCTGTAGCAGGAAAATCTCCAAGCAGCCCAAAGTGTACATCCTCCCAAACTTCTCCACCTCCACGCAAGGCCCAGCGTTCCCCAGCATCGGAGGCCTTCTGTTCAAAGTCAGGATACTTTTGATTACTTACTGTTGTCATTTATGTGCATACTTCCATTTTATCTCCTCACCAACCATTCCAAGTACCTGGTAGTAAATCCATTTTATGGGTAAGGTAACCCAAGTTCAGAAAGGTGATGAAAACTGAACCAATTCTCACACTCCCAAAATATGTAACCTTTAACCCAAGGTTTCAACTTCAAGTCCTGTGAGTTTTTCACATACTCTACTATAGTAGTCCCACTGGCAGCCAGGACATCACGTTCCCAACTGAATACAAGTAGTACTTGAGATGAGGCCACCTCATGGTCACTTCTGCAGCAGGACAAAGGCCCACCCATAACCACAATGATGACTAAACAAACGTCCTCCCTTTTGACTAACATGAGTAACTTGTTCTTTACCAGGGACAATCCTAGCCTCACTTCGTTCGACCTTGCCTCCTAGATAAAATTTACTCTAATTTCTCAACAGTAATCTAAGCTAGAGCCAAGCTCTGCTTCCTTAATTTCTCCTTAGATTCATCCAAAGTCCTGGTTCTAATCCCCCTGAGATGGCCTCAGGCTCCTACTCTTCTTGGCTGTGGCATCTAAATAAACCTACTAACTTCATTTGTTTTAGGTACAATCCTATGGTTTCATTATCCAGAGTTCATCACCCCATCTAGTTTTGTTTTTTTTCCAGAATACTTTCTTCTAAGAATAATTATGCCATTACCTCGCTCCATGTTTCTTGAAACATCAGGCTCTATTAATTATAAAATACACCTGTAGCAATAAAAAGAAAACATGCTGCCCATTAAATTGATATCATGCCTTCAGGAGAGTCCTGTGCAATGCAAGAATCGGTCACTTCAGCTTCTTGTGGCTTTGTTTGTTTATTTATTTTCACCTATTCTAAGGGATGTGACCATTTCTCCTGACCTCAGCTGCACTGGTTGGTATCCTTTCACTTGACTCTCAAAAAAAAAAATTAGTATTTTACTTTGAGTATATTGCTTTCTTTATAGACTCACAGCAGTTGTTGAGCCTTTGCCAGAAAATATGGAATTGCATTCATTCCTCCAATATCAACAAATTTGTTTTGTTAATATCAAATTTTTTACCCCAGAGCTCTAGTCTTGTGTATTTCTGCCTTCAAAATATTTCATCTCAGTATCATGGCATTCAGGACAACAAACAGGTGACCAAACAGTGCTGCTAGGACCCAACTTTGCCCTGACCCACAGGGATTGTAAGAAGCAAGATGCATCATCATTTTGGCATTATTAGAAAGTGGAAAAACATGCATTTTAGTATAGGTGAAATAATAAATTCAGCTGCAATTAGTTGTTATTCTGAATAGAATTTTATTATGCTACTTTACAATTAAGTATAAAATAGAAAAAGACCCCGTGTAAAATGAGCAAAAGTAAATAAAAATGGTGCTAACCTTTATCTCATCTAAAGGAAACATGTGAAGGTGAATAGTTTTCCTTCTTTCAGAAAAAGAGAAAATATATTTACATCTATAAAGATAAAGGTATTTCTAGGACCTACACCTAAGTAGCATTGTTAGTAATACTCTCTACTGCTTTCTCAGAGCATATTTGATTTTTTCATCTGAAAAAATATGATCTATTCCAAATGAATAATCTAAAGAAGGTATTTATGGACATAGATAGGTGAGAATGGGAGATTCTTGGGTTAGATGGAAGAAAATGTTTCTTGATTTTATCCCATGCCAGGAGTCAAACCTGTATATAACATTGCCTCACCCTCATCCAAACTCTAGTGACCCCCTCCATTATACCAAACACGAGGTGACCTACTTATTATTTAAGAGGTCAAACCTTAGTATATATGGTAGGTGCTGTGGTATACTACCCAAACCTCCTTTAATGGGCTGGTTTAGCCATTCCCCCAGGCACTGTAAGTATTGGCCGCCAATGGCTCAGAGTAGCCCTCTATTATAATTGACTTTATACAACTGAAGTTACTTCACCTGTAGGTAATAATGGGGACTGAGATAAGTAGTAGGTAGGTTATTCCCTGATCCCTTGGAATGAATTATAGCTAGTGATTTCAGCCATGATGACATTAGTGGGCAGATAAGATATAAACTGGATGTCCCTTGGGTCATACTCTGCAGTACAATTCATGCTCCATAGCTCATAGTGAGATGAGACTTAAAGCTAGATTCATACCCTAATTTGACTCCTTCCTGTGAATTAACGTGCTGCCTTCACTTCTCCCACCCACATCTCCCTTGAGAGTCTTCCTCAATAAATCACCTGCACAAGAATGCTCATCTCCTGCTTCAGACCCAAGGGAACCTCAGATGAAAATGAACCCACTCCTAACACTCTTGGTATTTTTGTGTTAATCTGTCCCTTTCTCTCTCTTCGTGTACAGTGGTTCCTCTTACAGAATCTAACCTGAGACAGCAAACCAGGCTTCCCCTTAGCTAAATGAACTCTGCATTTGCCCTCACCCTGGTCTTATCAGGAGAAAAGAAAGAGAAACCTGAAGCTGCATCCTTCCTCTGTCTATCCACCCCCCAAGTAAGGAAATGAAGAGATGGAGACTTCTCATTCACTGCTGGGAGAGAATTGGAGAGCTTACAAAGAAAGTTTTAAGGCAAAGTCACCTGTGGGACCCTGAACTTTCCTGGAATGCATCCATTCTCTTACTAACACTCATATGTGGTTTCAGAAGACAGCTCTTTTGAATGCCCACCTCTCTATGCATCGTCCCATCCCTAGGCCGGCTGTGCTGTGATTGGCAGACTTAACCTGTGCACAATTCAATTACCTCTCTGTCTTCTTCCCTCTACGCAGTACTTATTTCTCCTGAGTCCCTGCTTTTTCCATTCAGTGTGATATGTTGGTTGCTTTTCCTTTAGACAGTTCTGAAGACAACGTGCCTCCTACCCCCAAAGGATTTGAATCAAAGTGTGTCTGTTAGAGAAAGAAGAAATATCCTTTTGAATCAGAGACCTGGATTTCTTTGAGGTAACATTGCTAACGTTGAAGCTTATTTATCTTACTCTCCCAATATTTTCTTTCCATCACAAAATATCCTTCCCAATTTTTTTTTGCCAGTGATTTAATTAGCATTGCATCACAGTCATTTAATAGATAGATGTTCAACTCAAATTACTCTATATATAATTTCCTAAGATTTTTCCACACTTTAAATCCCATTCTGTTCTTTCCACATTGTTTATGTTGGCATGTTTATCTTTTTCATGGATTTGGTCTCTGATTTATAGTTCTCAAACTCTTTTAGGAGATTTATGTAAGATATAAACATAAGAAAATAAAAGTCTAGAAGAAATAAGTTCTCTGAAACCTAACATCTTTGGAGTTCTTTTTGATTCAACTAGTTTCTCTTCCTGATTTTATAAAGGGTAGAGATTTTTGACAAGATCATAAAGTCCTAAATAAGCAGAAGGGTTCTCAGTGGTCAGTTATGATAAACTTAAGCCCATGACCTCTGATCTGCTCAAAGAGGGAGTCACAGACTCCAACTAGCTTTTCCATCATGAATCAAGGACACTTGAATCCCCATGTGTCCTCCCACATCCCCAGTGTTTCAAGGGGAAACTAGATGTGGGTTTTAGGTCAGGAGTCAAAGAGTTTCTGTAAAGGGCCACATGGTACAAATTTCAGGCTTTGCAAGCCTTGAGGTTTCTGTCACGGCTATTGAACTACTGCACTGTAGTGAAAGAGAAGCTATAGATAATATGTAAACAGATGGATGTGTCTGTATGCCAATAAAACTTTATTTATAAAGCAGGCTGGAGACTGGATATGGTCTTTGGGCTATAATTTGCTGACCCTTGAGTTTAAAAATGAGGGATTTTTGATATCAAAAGGTAAAAAGACTTCAAGCTACTGTAGTATGAGATTTTAAAGACATAGCAGGATATAAAAATGCAAAAGAGGGGTCCTAGACTTTATCCATTACTTTAATACTATTGTTAAAAAAAATGTCCAATAAAAAATGTCTAATAATCTTGCCTTCTTATATTTTCTATTTCGTGGTCTGTTGATATCTTATATGAAAATTCTGTTTTAAAGAAACATCTGATGCATTAATAGTAGGGAGAAAATGCCAATGAAGCTTGATATATTGTCATTACCAAAGTCATTTGCAATTTAATAGGCTAAGTCTATATAACACTGAATAGGAGAGAAAGGGCAACATGGGAGGACTTCTATCATTAGGAAGCTAGATCAGTAGAGGAAAATGAAACTAGCGTTTGTTTGGCAATTACGTGTCAATTCCCAGGTGATAATCATTTGAGTTTTTTATTCCCCTCAGTAACCCTGTAAGATACAAGATATTATTATTTCCATTTTAAAGACGTGGAAACTGAAGCTTAGCATGACTGAGTAACTTGGTTAGAAACAATTGGCTGGTAAGTGGCAGAGCTGACACTCCCTCCTAATATGTTCTGTCCGTTACCCTCTGAGAGCCATTCATTCTTTTTCAGTGATTCCAAAGGTGCCCCAACCCACTTTGAGATTCTATTGCAAAGTATAGATCTCAGAAAATATATATATTCCTTTACACTTGTGTACACAATTTCAGGAGCTTCACACTATTTTGCGTGAAATGTCAAGGACTTCAGAAATCTGTCCAAGTTCTATTCTCTAGAGATATTGTCCTTCAGAGAGATTTTCTTTAGAAGCCTGAAATGAGATTATGTACCAGCTGCCTACTGACCCTTAGACTCAGCACATTAGTTGTGGCTGGCCCTAAAAACACCAAACCAGCTCACATCTGTGTTAGGTGGAAAAAAGGAATATGGGACAGGGTAAATCTTCTCTACAAATTTGTTTTTTGAGTGTTGTGAATTTATTATACATTTACTATGTGCCCGACAATCAGCTTCATGTTTGAGACCCACTATGAGTACATCATTTAATACTCATGACAACTCCAGGAGGTAGATTTATTATTAAATCGATGTATAAAGGAGGATATTATGTTCCATTAGAGAGGCAGAATAACTAGCCTTACACACACACACACACACACACACACACACGTATACATGCACACCCTCACCTCAGCAGAGAAAGGACTCATACCAAGGAAGTTAATTATCCAGGACATTTATGCCTAACCACTTAATTATCCAAAAAATATTTCCCTAGACCTGTAGGTGGCGATGCAGAGTTCTCTATGTCCTACATTAAAACAACTGGCAACCTCTGTGATGAATATTTATAATTTAACATGCTGGGTATCTGTGCTGTATGCATTGTTGTCATTAAAAATGTGAAAGTAAATATTTATAAACAGCTGTTAAAGAAAATAGATTTCTGGGGAAGGAAGAATTTTGAACTCAAATTGCTGTTTGGAGGTTCTCTTTTAAAAACAGAAATACGCAAACTGACTCTAAACAGAAACCTTATTCCTATTGTAATTCCTACCTTTCAATGCTTGGCTAAGCCTCCCTTAGAATTCAGCAAGAGGTCCCCAGGAAAATGACTGCTTTGAAAAAGTTCAGCTCCAATGAGATACTGCTTCTCACCCATTATAATAGCTAATGCGATCAAGATTAGCAATGCCAAGGAAAAGAAAGGATGTGGAGCCACTGGAACTCTCAAATGCTGCTGTGGGATATGAAAAGTGATATAACTCCTTGGCAAAATTTATTTCCCAGTAACTAATAATGTGAAATTTGTTCGCCTACCCTATGACTCAAGAATTTCACTCCTAGATATTTACTCAGGAGAAATAATAACACATATCCAATCAGGAAAATATATAAGAATTTTCATTGCAGCTTTCTTCATAATAACCACAAACTGGACACAACCCAAATGTTTGTCAACAGATGAATGCATAAACAAGTGTGGTACAGGCATACAATGGAGTGCTGCTCAATAGAATGGAACAAGGGGAAGCTGGGATGATTTGGCAGGTTGAGCATTCATCTTGTAGCCCTGGGGTCTGAGGATCATTTCCCGGCCTCAGCCCATGCGGATCCATATGCTGAACTGGGGTGTGCTTCCCATTGGGGGAGGCCTTAGCAGGGTGTGCCTCCCATGTGTGAGGCCCCTGGCCTGGTTCCTGTCCTGTGCAGCCCTGCGCCCACCTGCAGAGTAAAACTATGTTGAAAACTAATGATGTACAACTATGGAGATGGCTCTGGACTCTCCCCCTTCTCTCTGTTTCTGTCTGTCTGTCTTTCAAAAGCAAAACCAAAAATGGAACAAGTTACTGATAGATGCTACCTACTCATGTTTGCTATTAGATAGATGAACATCTAAACATTGTTTCAAGCAAACAAAGCCAAACATAAAATGACTACATACTGTATTGTTTCACTTATATATTATAGGCAGTGCAAACTATAGTGGCAGAAAACAGGTCAGTGGCTGAGGAAGTAAAGCAAAAGGGCACGCAGGAATTGGTCGAAGTGATGGGTGCATCTGCATCCTGTTTTCTATCTTGATGGGTGCTGTGTACTATGGGTGGTCAAGAGGGTAGAACTACATCTTGTTCTGTATCCCGATGAGTGGTGGGTACTTGTCAAAACTCACTGATCCCTGTACTTAAAGTGTGTGCATTTGATTATAAAATAGAGGTCAGAAAGAAAATAAAACTGTTTATAATTCAGGATGTCCAAACTTTGGGCTTCCCTGGACCTCATTGGAAGAATTTTCTTGGGCCACACATAAAATATACTAACACTGACAGTTGATGAGCTAAAAAGAAAAACATTTACAAAAAAATAGAAAATCTTGCAACGTTTTAAGGAAGTTTATGAATTTGTATTGGGCTGCATTCAAAGCCATCCTGGGCCACATGCAGCTCGCGGGCCGTGGGTTGGACAAGTGTGGTTTCGCTGACAAATGCACATCTTTGGCAGGCTCAGCTGACAGCCCTGCATCCTCAGGCACCAGCCTCCCGGATGTTCACCCATCCTTGTAGGTCTGTTGGCTGCCCCTCTGGCATGTGGGAGGAAAGAGGCAGAAAATGGGCCCTCCAAAACCTGCTGTTCCACTTTTCCTGCTCTCTGTATGAAGCTAGAAAAGGGGGCAACCTTCACTTGCTTCCAAACTCCAAAAAGCTGTGAGAATGAAAACAATCCATCTTGACTTACCCTGTGTTTAGTTCTTAGAGTCCCAGATCTGAGAAATGACTGTGAAAACCCCCACTAAGCATTGTTTGGATGGCTTGGATTTCCTTTCTGGTTCATCTGATTCTAGGCTGGACAACATTTGGGGATTCCACCTGGGGCTGTGGGAGTTGAAAAAGGTACATGCCAAAAGGGACATATTTTCTGTGGGCACGCTCCCTCTGGGCTTCTGAGAGGCCCCCATCTGCTTGGCAGTCCCTCCCAAGGGAAGTGCGGGGGGCATCGGGGCAGGGGCAGAAGTAGAGGTCCTCACCACAGCCTGGATCAGGGAAAAGTCTGTCCATTTCCACAAGGCTCTCCACAGTGACTGACCCTGACAACACACTTGATGGATTTGGCTACATTAGCTTGATTTACATAATAATATTTGTGAAAACCCACAATTGCTTTGGAGATTTGTCTTTCTTTTCTCCTTCCTCAAACTGAACTACTAGAGAGTTACAAATACCCTCCCAGGCCAACTTGGCAGAGGAAAGAGAATATAGAACCATCCATGCCTTGCAAATGCCAAGAGGAAAAGCAATCTGGAATGAGCTGGCAAGTCAATCCTTAACTGCAGGATCAGGGGATAGGGAAAGGATCTTAAAAACATTTGGTGTGGGGAAAAAGCATCCCCCTCTGCTGGAAAACAATGCTGCTCCTGGGTTTATCTCAGCCTCCTGGAGGCCCTCTCATCCTCCGAGCCATGAGGGGACAGAATGCTTCGCAGCGGTGGTGATGCGGCTGCCAAAAGGCGGAGAGCTCTCAGCTCTGCGGCATGGCAGGCTGCCAGGCCCCGGGGAGCAGCAGCAGCCTTCCTCTGAGCACCTGTTCTTCCCCTCCTTGCATCGGGCTTGTGCCATCTCCCCCCACCCCGTGCTGCTTTCCCCTGTGGGGCTCCATTTTGTCTTTTCTGATGGCAGATGCCCGCTGCCTTCGTCCCAGCACTTACAGGGCGTTGGGGGACAGGATGGCCTTGTCAGGCGCATCCCTCTCCCAGGTATCAGTCAGCAGCAGGTGCTGCGACATGACAAACACTCAGGCCCTCCGTGACTGGATGTGTCACACGCTGTGTCTCAGAATCTCCGACATCTCATCAATCATGGCCTTGATTATGCCTCCTGGGGTCTCTAGGCTCAGCTTTGGGCTATGAATAGAATTTATTGTGAGCTGAACATTTTTATTTCCAATGTGGGCAGGGCCGTCACGCTCAAAACAGCATAATCCAGCTAGAAGATCACACTTGCACAGACACATTGGCCCACCTTTTCTCTTGTCAGTATTCCTTAGGTGCATATCAGTCACAAGAAGTTGCTGGGGAATTTCACTCACCTGCCTCCCCTCCCAACCCCCATTAGCTACAGTCGAAGGATGCATTTTGCTGCCCCTCAGAGTCCTGTGTTTGAGGGAAGGCTGTGATTGTCAGCATATGCTAACTGATACGCACCAGGTCCTTGCAAGGCAAGTAAAGAGAGGAAAGGGTTCTGGTGATGATGAATAGCTTGGTGCTAACTAGCTGCCTAGAAGACACGAGGCTGTGTATCAACCAGCACTGAGTAAGCCTGTAGCTGTGACCAGCAGTGTGTATGACCCTGAGAGCACACAGATAAGAAAAATAGTATTGCTGCTCAGAAGAACTTCCAAATCTAGTTGGAGAGATAATTACGCAAATAGTTATGTAACAAAATATTAACCAAGCTTCTTTGCCTGATGATGAAGGCATTCTAGAATCTGACCACAGTAGACAGGTCCTCACATGCCTTCATGTTGGTTCATTCCCTTTCTGCAGACACCTCCTTGGGTTTTTTGTTTATTTGTTTGTTTGTTTTTCCTCTAGAATTGGGCTCATGGCATTGTTTTCACCTTGGGTCCCTTTTCCTCACATACGAGAGTGGTCTGGAAAAAAATCCAGCCATTGTCAATATAACAAGAATGGTTACGTGGCTGGGTACTTTTCAGACAGCTCGCGTCTATCTCTAAATGAGAGGTCAGCAAGCTTTCTCTATAAAAGGCCAGACACTAAAACTTTTAGGTTTTGTGGACCAAATCTGGATTTAGATTTTGTGGCAAAATCTAGCAACTATTTTGCTGAGAGGTTAGTAGTCTTGTTTACATTTTATTCTTGTTTACATTTTATATTTAAGAATGTGAAAACCGTTATTAGCTCATGAGAAATAGGTGGTGGGCTGAGTTTGGTCTGAGGGCTATAGTTTGCTGACCCCAATCTAAATCTTATTTGTCATTCAAGATCCAGCTCAAACCCCAGCTGCTGGGTGAAATAGGTTTGGCATTCCTCATCTGAAATTCTCCTCTCTCAGAAATGTCTAATTTATATAACTTGTCTAGCAGGTATTTTTACATTTATGAATGCATCTCTCAGGCAGTATGGTTGGAAATTTTAAAATCAGACAGAATACCATTCAAATCCTGACTTTTCAAGTTACAGTTGAGTGGCACTGGGAAAATGACTTAAATTCTCTGAGAACATTACTAAAAGGGAATACATCAAAATATGTTTATGTCTGTGTAGGAGGTGATAGCACTTTCATTTCCTTACCTACATTTTCTGAAACCATTTAGATGAAATATATATCCTTTTTATCATAAAAATATGCTAATTACCAAATCCACAAAGTTATTTGTAGTAAAAATTATATGCCTGAAATGTTGTAACAGTTCAGTAAATGTTTTCTTTCATCTCTTCATGAATTCTTTCCATATCCTCATCAGGGGTATGTGTCTGAGGTCCAAAACTACATTTTTCCTGAGGACAGAGATAATACCTTATCATCTTATACTTTAAGACCTCCACAATGCTTAATTAAGACCTTATATTTGGCCAGTGGCTGAAATTATTTGCTATTAATTCAAATGGTACCCCAAACTGGTTCACACTAAAACTTTTCAAAGGGATTCTCTCTATTCATTTCTATTTGCTTGGTGTACTCCTCAAGCTAATTCCATCTGTCTCCTCTCTCCATTACTCAATCAACATCTATGAATCTAAATTCAGTGAGCCCATCAGAGCTCACCATATTTAACTTTTCACCAGCATTGGATTCAAACACTCCCTTCTTTTTTGACACCTCCGTCCCTTTAAATTCCATATGAGGCTCACCTGGGCTTCCTTTTTACGCTCTAATCTCTCCATTTCTTTTTCATTTGGAGGGTCCTCCTCATTCACAGACCCTTAACCACCGTCATGTCTGAAGATACTGTCCTTGTTATTATCTCCCTATACATTTCCATACATGCTCCTGGTTTCAGTTAACACATATGCACAGATATGTCACAATGTATAATCTCTTGCCAAGATTTTTTTTCTATGGTGTAGCTCAGTAATCTCACTCAGAGACCCCTCCAAGTCAATATGACAGACACTAACTTCATGAACCATGCTAACTTCTCATGCCTGCCATCAGAGCTAGTCTTCCTCCATAGTTTCTATCTCAGGGAAAGATGTCAACATTCTTCCTGTTAAACAAAAAACCTAGGCATTATTATGAATACCTACCTGTCACTCATCCTGATAGCTAATTCATCACCAAGCTCTGCAGATTTTATGTGCTTAATTATTCTTGAATCCTCCTTTTTTATTATCAATGTTACCAGTGTAGACCAGTAAGAATCATCTGATGCCTACATGCTGTGCCAGCTTACCTCCACTTTTCTACTCCTCCCGATCTGTCCTTTACACTACAGAGTGATGTTCTCATAATCTGAAATCCAAATTTATAAGCCCCTAATTACCCTTCATATCAACTCACATCAAGTACTTAAGGACAGCTTTTGTTAACTCCATCTTCGAGAGCATAGCCTTAAACTAGTGCTTTGTCCTTCAGAGTTCTTATTGAGCATCTAATTAATCTCTCAATTGGATTATTATCCAATAGCTTATCTCCCTACTTAGACTGGAGGATCTCTGAAAACATCTATATGTCTAGGTTTGCTGATTACTGAAATCTAAGCATGTGGCACAATGTCTGGCAAATTATATGTGCTCAATTAATAGTTTTCATGTGCATAAATGGATGGACACATTGAAAAGGATAACAAAAAAATTGACTATCAAATATGTCAGGATTGCCTGAAGATTCAACCATGAATTCGTGTCTTAAGTTAAAATGTTAATGTTTTCATTTAAATAAATGAATTATTTGGAGAGTTCTAACTTTCACCATCTGCTTATACAGTTTCTGGCTGCTACTTGTCCGGATTATCTGGCCCATGATTTTACACTCTCAGTCCCTTTAAGTGTGAGATGCAGAGCCCCATCCAGTTCAACTCAAGTCATGAGAATTGATTGTAAGAAGAACATGGAAACAAAGCAATAAAAACTTTTAGGACATTCCCCCAAACCAGGTTACAAGAGGACTGAGCTTTATGGGGACCAGAAGCAAAGAACTCTCTGAAATGACATCACCTCATTTGCCTCTCAGGGGCAGCAGCCAATGGGACCTCATTCTGGTAGTCATCCGTTAATGTAAGGCAGGTGCCATCTGAGACCCGAAACACTGAATCCAATGGCTTCTCCTCTAGATACCTACTATTTGTTGAGACACAATCTAGTTATTCCTGGCAATGAACATTTCACTATTTGAGACAGATTTTTACCTGGGCCATCACCCAGCCTATAGACTGTGTAACAGGGATTAAGGTGGGGAATCTGGGAATAACACTGGTTCCCATGTCCTAGAAATAGCATACAACCACTTCTCTCAGCTGAGTATTGCAGCAAATGTTTCTGGGACCCCACTCAGATCTCTTTGGAGATCTCTTTGGAGGCCAGAACTCCAACTCCCAGATGCTTTTGTTGTTGGCTATTGGAACCCATATGTGCACCGTTCTCCAGAAAATTGCCCTTTGCTGTCAGATGTGTGTGCCTGTGGCCTGCTGGAGAAGTTGTATAACAGCACAGACCCCTTAACTCTAATGTCTCAAGAGAATAAAAGCCACAAACTGGGAGAAAATGTTTTCAAATGACACATCTGATAAAAAAAACAAAACTGTTTATCCAAAATATGCAAAGAACTCTTAAAAATCAACAATAAGAAAATAATCAGGCCAAAGAACTGAACAGTAACTTCACCAAAGAAGATATGCACATGGGAAATAACTATATGAAAAGATATTCAATGTCATATGTCATTCATATGCCAGGAAAGCAACAATGAGATACTACTATACATCTATTAGAATGGCAAAAATTCCAAACACTGACACCACCAAATGCTAACAAGGATATGAAGCAATAAGAACTCCCATTCAGTGCTGGTGGGAACGCAAAATGCTACAGCTACTACGGAAGACAATTTGCCAGTTTCTTAAGAATCCAAACACACTCTCACCATATGATCTAGCAATCACACTCCTTGGTATTTACCAACGTGAGTTGAGAAATTACATTTACACAAAAACTTGTAATGGATTATAGCATCTCATTTCATAATTGGTAAAACATGGAAGCAACAAAGATGCCCTTCAGTAGGTGAATGGGTAAATAAATTGTGGTACATCCAGATGAAGGAATATTACTCAGCAATAAAAAGAAATTAGGAGAAGCTGGGATGGCTCAATGGGTTAAGCACTCATTTTGCAGCCCTGGGGACAGAGGATCAAATCCCAGCCCTGGCCCATGCGAACCCATATATTGAACTGGGGAGTTCCCCCAGTTCGGTTCTCACCGGGGTGAAACCCCAGCCCAGTTCCTTCCCTGTGCAACCCCACTCCCACCTGTGGAATAAAACTATGTGGAAAAAACCAATGATTTGCAATGATGGAGACTGTTCTGGACCCTCCCCCTTCTCTCTGTCTCAGTCTCTCTGTCTCTCTGTCAAAAAATAAAAATAAAAATCTTTAAAATAAAAAGAAATTAGTTATCAAGCTATGAAAAAATATAGAGAAAACATAAATGCATATTATTAAATAAAAGAAACCAATCTGTAAAGGTTACATACTCAATGATTCCAATTTCATGACATTCCGGAAAAGGCAAAACCATTGAGAGAATAAACAGGTTAGTGGTTGCCAAGGGTTTGTGGGAAGGGAGAGATAAATAGGCAGAACACGGGATTTTTAGGGCAGTGAAACTATTCTCTGATACTACAGTGGTGGATACCTGTCATAATATATTTGTCAAAACATAGAAAGTATAACACTAAGAGTGACCCTTCATGTAAACCAATCTTGCCCAAGTGGCAGCTACAAGATGCGTACAGTCCAGGATGACTTTGAATGTGGCCCAACACAAATTTGTAAACTTTCTTGAAACATTATTAGATTTTTTGCAAGTTTTTTAAAGTTCATCAGATATCATTAGTACTAGTGTATTTTATGTGTGGCCCAAGACAATTCTTCCAATGTGGCCCAGAGAAGTCAAAAGATTGGACACCCTGATAAACTATGGACTCTGAGCAATAATGATGAGTCAATCCAGGTTCATCAATTTTAACAAAAGTACCACTGGGGTGCAGGATGTCAATAGTGGGGGAGTTGTATGTGTTTAGAGGTAGAGGTTACATGGACACACTCTGTATTTGCTGCTCAATTTTGCTGTGAACCTGAAACTGCTCTAAAAAACAAAATTGATTAATAATAATAAAAAAAGCTCTGGTGTCATTTATTCAGCATGGGATCACAGGAAGTTGGACTTCACGGGAACCCACATCTTTTGCTGACCTTATTCTCCTGTCCTGCTCTACATTCCCCTCTCCTTCCTCCTGAGCTCATTCGCTCCAAAAATCACTTAGCAAAAATTTCCATGGCAGGTTCTGCTTCTAGGAAGCCAGCCTAAGCCAGAGCTGTAGGCATGGTGTGCAGTATTGCTGACCTGTTCAGAACTTTTCTTCTACTTGAAAGAGTGGGACAAGGCAGAGTGCTTTTTGTTGGAAGAGAAAGAGAGTTAACAGAAGGCTGGAATATGGATACTGATTGAAAAAAATGGGCCAGGAGGGCGTTGAAAAGAAATCTCATCCATCCACATTATTATCAGTACACCTAGGGAGATGGAAACATTCCAAGGACAAATTTTACCCACTTTAAAGGTTTTTCTGGGTGCCAGCTCCTAATTCTTTGTGAAGGAAAGAAAATGCTCTCAATTCCTGTCACTCACTGCGTGTTTCCTGTGGCTGCCATAACATAGTGCCACAAACTGGATGGATTCTAAAAACAGAAACTTTATTTTCTCACAGTTCTGGAGGCCTGACATCCACAATCAAACTGTTGACAAAGTCATCCTCTCTCTGGGTGCCAAGGAGAATCCTTCCTTGTTTCTTCCAGCTTCTTGTGCTGTTGGGAGTCCTTGATTTCTCTGTCTTCTGGCCACATGACACCAATCTCTGCCTCTGTCTTCATGTGGCCTTCTCTTCTGTGTGTCTCTTAAAAGGACACTTTCCACTGGATTTAGGTTCACCCAGATAATCTGTGATGATCTCAAGATCCTTACCATAACTACATCTGCAAAGGCCCTTGTTCCAAATAAAACATTCACAAATTCTGGTGGCTAGGAGGTGGCCGTATATTTTGGGTGGCTACTATTCAGTCCACTCATCAGATTATTTTTTCTCACTAATTCTGTCTAATAATATTTCTTATATTTATATATCAATTTATAGTCTCTCTAGTTCTTTTCACCAAACAGCTTATTAATTACAATACATAAACATAAGAATAAAAATAGCCATTGTTAATACCGTTTTCTTGTGCCCCATACATAGCTTGTAAGAGACTATTATTCCTATGTTTCAGGTGAGGAAGCTGAGGCTGGGGTAAGCTTCAATTTTTCACCTTCAGTATTTTAAACTTGATAGCTCCACTGTGCTTCTGTTTCCTGTGAGAGCTAAAATTAAAAGGGTTTCCAACAAGCAGGGATTCACTCTGATCCCTGGGTTACTTCTCTGAGTATAAAGCAAATAGTAATACTCTAAGGAGCAAAGCAGACTAAGAGTTCAGGCTGGCATGCACAGCCTCATTGGTGCTGTAGAGCGGTGTGGTAGAAAGAACAAGTGCTCTGTGCTGGACTCCTTCACTGTGGACTCTTACTAGCTTCCTGAATTTGGGCAAGTCACAGAATTCTTCTAAGCCTGACTCCTAAATTAAATTAAGTTAAGATGTTCCCACATGGCTCATGTGGCTATTTAAGGGGTAACTGACTTAAAAGCAAAATCACTTTCCCTAAATCCAATATACTTTCATACCCATATCCTTCCTTATGCATTTGCAGATGACAAGCAAGAGGTTACCCAGGATAGCTTCACGTCTTTCCCTTTTCTAACCCTTGACTACTATTAGGATTAATCTTCTCCTACATGCTGGCTCCCTCCTCCCCACAAGGCTGGAATATGAAGCTCAGAGACAATGAGAATATGCATGTTCTCTTCTCACCTTAATCAATGCTTCCCCTACTTTTATGTAGCAGATACAGAGAGTGCTTTTATGTAAGTCCTTTTCCTCAAGTACCCATAAAACCCCCATTTCTAAAGGGTCATGGGTCTTATGAGTCACAGAAACTATTTATTATCTTTGTCGTCACTCCCTCCCCTACATCACTGTCACTGTCACTAGTCAAAACTTAAGGTATGAACCTCATAGACAAAAAAGATCAGAAGTTCTCTGTTGTGGAGGAAACAGAAGTCATTCAGCACATCAGGGCCACCGTGAGGAGGCCTCTGCGGCCTCTTCAGCCTCCTTCCTCCAAGTGTGGAGTCCGGACCAGCAGCAGCAGCAGCAGCAGCAGCATCACCGGGGGGCTGAGGGGTGCACATCTCCGGTTAACCCCGGAACCACAGCCTCCACGACGGGGCCCGTGTGTGTGTGCTTACATGTTGTCCAGGTTGTTCTGGTGCATCTTAACGTTCTAGAAGGGCTTTGCTGCAGCAGCAGTTATCAAATTTCAGCATGCATCAGTGCATCACCTGGAAACTTAATTATACAAATGGTGAGGTTCCACTCCTAGAGTCTGGGGTTCATGGATATGGGACTGGGCCAGAGAATCTGGCTTTCTCATAAATTTTCAGGTGACACTGGTGCGACTGGCCTAGGGACCACAATTTGCAAATGACCGTACACCACGCATTCAGAGGTAAAGCCATCAGTTTCTTTTTTCTCTCAAGGTACAAAAACTTGAATAGGGAGTACTGGCAGAAGAAAAATAAAAAACCCATAATTTGGAAAACTGCTTTTATATCTGCCTTTCCCATTACACATAGGGTTCTTGTATGCTACTTTGATATCTATTAAGAGCCAGTTACCCCAATTTCTGTGGACACAAAGTCACCAAGACTCTTCAAGTCTCCATCAGACTCTCTCTCAGACCCCTTCTTTGCTTCCTGGAGCATATTATCACTCCAAGATGGTCCTTTCCGCTTCCAAATCTATTCCATTTTTCTGTTTTCTGTGGACTATCACCCAAAGCCACACTTTGAAATCCGACTTTACAAACTTTGTACTCTTCAATCAAAGTGCAAAGTTTGATGGCAAAGTGTAGTTTGTCAAGTTTCCCAGGACTCTAGTTCCTTCCACATCAAATCTAAACTCTTCCTCCTAGTAGTCAAGACCCCCCCCCCCCGCCATTATCTAATTTCTCTTTACAACACTCCTCTCACTAACTCTCTGCTCTGCTCAGATTGGTCCCTTTCCTGTACCACATAAATTCATTTTTAATCATTGTTACTTTCTTTACTTGGAATGCTCTTCTTTCACCTTCAAAACCCAATCCATCCATCAAGGCCCAGACTCAGTGCAATTCCCAACCCAGGTTTGCACATCCACCACTTCTTCCTTGTCCACAGCACCTATTGCTAGTCAGTTATGTAACTCAGGCTGAGATATTATATATTGCCTGTGGATCCTACTTAACACAACTGCCTATTGAAACTATCCCAGGATCTACCATCTGGTACCTATTAATTCTTATTCACTACATTGTAGGCTCACTCAGGAGAGCGATAAGACTTAAAATCCTTCTGTACTCTTCCAGAATCTCAGAGCCTTGAGTATAAGGTAAGACCTGAGGAATACCAGTTTGTTTTCTAATGAAACAGAAAGTATAATAACAGATACCATTACCTATACACTTGCACTTGCTGACTTCACTCTATGGAGAGCCAAGTCCCCTTGAGTTTTTCATCTACCACTCCAAAGAATAATACTCAAAATAGTAGCTTAATTAATTCCTTAAGTTTCCACAGAATTAAATGGGATTTATTCTCATCTCTTTATAGGGAAAGAAGCAGAGAGATATGAAACTTCTATCAGCCCAAAAGCACCATGGAAGGTTATAAACCAATCATTGTATCTAACATAAGAGCAACAGTAGGAGATGATGACAACTTTTGACAATGGCACCAGGTAAACACCGACCAAGCCTTATCTTTGTTTAAAATAACATTTATAGGCGCTAATTTTAAAAATATAATCGAGACCTCAATTTTATTTTTTCCTCTTTGTATCTTGACGTACAAAATACGAAAAGGTGATATGGGGGAGGCACAGAGGCTGTGATTAAATCTGCTTCTTGAATCAATTATCTTCTCACTTTTCATGAGCTCTAATTTAAACATCTTATTTATAGTATAATGTTCTTAAGAGTTTGCTGGGTGTATTTAAATGGAGATAGTTAACCGAGATAGTTCTAGCAGAAGTCAGGTCCCATCACATTTTCCTTGGTGGTAGCTCCTCTCTGCTCCAAAAAAATAATGTAATTTCCTCTTTTACAGTATAATTTATGTGCTCATTGTAACTGCTCTGAATAGTGTGACCTCAGGCTGTGTAAGCTTAAGCATGTTTTTAATTTTAATATTATCACCAATATTTGAAAACTACACATCAAGAATTTGGTATCTTTATACAGAACATCATGAATTTGGTATCGTCATAGTATGCTTTTGATATAAAAAAATAAGTCTAAAGCAGAAAAATACTTTTTTTAGTGTAAATCAGGAATTGAAATAAAAAAGTGGAAACTATATGCTGTTTTAAATATATATTTACTAAATGAGCATAAAACATTAACAAAAACTATTTTCCAACTGCACATAAAGTTGCTTTACCTCCTACTCTTATTCCCAGCTAACAAATGACTTCAGTAATAAGTATAATTCAATTATTTATGGCCCACTGGAATAATTTGGGGCCAGTGCAAAGTTAGATTAATTTATATATCAGTTTCTTTTGTTCTCCCCAAATGACCTGTTTTAAGTTGAGTTCTTCAGAAGCAGATGCTGATAAATTATTTAAGAAGGACATGGTCCAGAAGAAACTGGTAAAAGTGGGAGAACAGGAGAGGGACAGGGACAAGACCATGTAGGGGGTTATTTCAGGTGAGGTCTCAATCTTGGAGCTCACAATCCTGATCTGTGGGGGAAGCTTCAAGTTCAAATGACACTGCAGAGTTTATTCCTCCTTGAGACAAAGGAGTTGGGCTTTCCAACTTACCAGTCCTTGGTTACTGGTAATTCCTGGAGTTCATAACTGCCCAGGCACTACTGCCTCTCAGTGTGTCTGGACAAATCATCTCCAGTTGTGTAAGAGTAGATCTATAAAGAAGATTTCAGGTGTCAGGTGTTTGTATTGACCATCATGCCCATCAGGTCAACTACAAGGACTCACCATTGCTTCTCCTAAGGACGGATTTTTTTTTTAATATATATTTTTATTTATTTTTGACAGAGAGAGAGAGAGAGAGAGATACAGAGATAGAGAGAGAACTGAACTGGGGGAACTCCCCAGTTCAGCATATGGGTCCGCACACGGGCCGGGGCCGGGATTCGATCCTCGGTCCCCAGCGCTGCAAAGTGAGCGCTTAACCCACTGAGCCATCCCGGCTTCCCCCGGATTTTTGGAGAATAGCCTCCAGCCATACTTTTC